>QVNV01013274.1:0-139381 GCA_014825455.1 Pseudomyrmex pallidus
TAAGGTCTATTGTCTTGAATCCAGTACTTGGCTAATTGCATTGATTGTCTGTGATTTTTATTTCTACAGAAAAAGATTTCTGTATTTAGTTAGTTTTTATGTACTTGGTGTATATTTTTTTCTTTTGTAAAGTAGCATATATACTGCATCATCGATAATACGCCGATGATGGTGGAATGCTACTGCACAGAT
The DNA here is from genome assembly GCA_014825455.1 of Pseudomyrmex pallidus. Lineage (NCBI taxonomy): Eukaryota > Metazoa > Arthropoda > Insecta > Hymenoptera > Formicidae > Pseudomyrmex > Pseudomyrmex pallidus. Next base: position 193 of record QVNV01013274.1, read on the forward strand.
CGCTTTGAAGTGCCGTTGTTCGGGACATGCAGCCCATACGTTCCATGAGAATATGCGAGAAGCTCAACTCGCGCAACAACATTTTTCTGTTATGGATTACCATATTCGCAGAGTTTTGTTTTCTCTTGAATTAAAAAAAAAAGTTGATCGCATACACAAGAGAGAAAGAGAAAGAGAAAGAGAGAGAGAGAGAGAGAGAGAGAGAGAGAGAGAGAGAGAGAGAAATTACAATTGACATTGCTTTTTGCCTATCTAGTGTAAGTAGAATAAGTTTATCACATCAGACTTAGGTGCTTAACATGACACATGTTAACAAAAATTCAAAGCTAATTAACTGATAACTGTCTTGACACGTATCACGTTCACGTTGAAGCAAAACACTTAAAGTTGCCCATCAATCCGTTAAATTACACGCCGTAATAAGCTCGACCGGCATTCACGATGACGACGACACGTTAATTGCGTTTAACGAGCCAATTATTCGCATGCGTCCGTCGGTTAGAGCAATCGACTGTTATCAATTTATGATTAAATGTTCGAACAACTTTTAGAGAAGCGTCTCACCGTAACATAAGTTCACGGACGTGCACCTGCCAAGGACGTGCGGCAATTTGCGAGCTATCTCTGTTAATCACGAGATAGCCAGCCTCCAGCGCTTTCTATCTCGTTTTAATCTCAAGATCGAGAGATCGCGTGCAGTGCGCGGCGATTTACAACGAAATTAACGACGGCGTTACTTGCCACTGACGTTCCGTCCGTAGAAATTCTTCTATTTGTCGCGGGCTTTTATTACGAGGTTTAAAATGAGCGCAGTTCTAGGCGAGAGTAATGAAGGAAAAATAATCCGTGCGTTAAAGTGTGACAAATCTCGATTGTTACAAGTATATGTACGCATTTTAAGAACGCGCACTACTCTGTCTTTACCTTTCTTTCTCCTTCTCTCTCTCTCTCTCTTGTTCTCTTTTTTTCTCTCTTTTTGTCCGCAGTCTCCAACGAACCTCTTAAGAATTCAAATAAATGCCTGTTAAGAGACTGTAACGTCGCATAAGTTAGCTTCTCGAGTAGAAATAAGAATTCCGGTACCAGAAATCTTACGCAGTCAGAATTTTTATCCCGCGCGATAGCCCGTGACTCAACAGGATGGCATGGAAACGAAATATGTCAGTCCTAGACAGCTCAGGTAGAGAGGAAGAGATATCGTTGCTTGAATCCCAACACACGCCTTTCTCTCTACGCTAGTTAAATGGACAAAATCTTTCTGGATGTGTACTAAATTCCGAAATATTTTACTTTCGGTTTATATATTTTGTAGAATATATCGAGAAATTAATATTATCAATTAATTATTTTACTAATAATTAATTTTAAATATATTATTTCTTGCGTAAGTATTTAGTAAATCTTAAAAAATAAAAACTATTACAGAAATATTGTAAAAGGTTTAACTTCTCAATTAAAGAAAAAGGTAAAAGTAAAAGAATTTTAATTTTATTGAATAAATGCAAAAGTTTTTGATGGATTTTATGATAGAAAAATAAACGAAGTAATTTTATTAAAAATAACTTATTTATTCTAAATAATCCTCATTGTTTTTTAGATGTGTAATCTTCTGTTTGTTCGATCAGAAAGCAGAAGCCGAAAAAGACGAAAGAGTAGTTGTTGTACACAAGTTTGCACGTAGTCGCCTTCTCGCGGAACGTACTACAAGACGTATTATCCATTGTAATCGCGTTTCGTGAGTTTCTACCCTCAAATCCGACGATGGGGATAAGACGAAGAGGAACGACAATTTATTTAGAGCAGATAAGGCAAGTGTCTGATGCCGCGCTATCCACACGGGAGGGGAGATATACGCGGCTCTCAACATCGTCTTACATAACATACAAGTACACATTCGCAAGAGCTAACTCACAAGTTGCTTTATCAAGTTTTTGATTGTCTCACATTTGTTCTGACATTATAATCGCACAAAGATCTTCACAAATATTACGTACATATAAATATTTAATATCTTCATTTAAAAACTGGAATATTTAAAATCTCTAAGTAAAACACTTAAAAAGCTTAATTAACAAATAAAAAAAGATCGTAATTTATAATTTGTATGATTTCATATTTCAAAATTACCTTGTAAAGTACACGAACTTATTTTACGGTTTGATCTCATAAGTTGCTCTCATCTCGTTAAAAAGTTCGATAGATTGCGTTTTAAAACAAGATGCTGTACATTTTTTAAGAACGCGATGCTCGCACAAATTTTTATCTCTTTAAAGATAATTTTTCTATCTTAAAAACACTTTAACATTTTTTTTTATTGAGTCATTGCATACACGTTGTGATCGTCGCAGCTAAGAATAACACTGAGATGATAATCGAACAGATACAGCCACGAAATGTTACTCATCGCGCTGACGTAACCGCTGATGTCAAGGCAACACTTGATGTGACTGAAGAATTTGTATCAATATAAACGAAACTGTTATGAAACGCCACACAATCGAAAATCCGTGGCGTTTGACTATATAAGAGTAACGAAAAAAAAAAAAAAAAAAAAATACTAATCTATAGTCTTACTGTACAAAAGTATAAAGATATATCATTTGATTTTAAAAAGTTGAAGCTACTTGTGTTCTAGTTATATAAATATATTTTTTCAAGTGTTTTGCATTTTTTATAGAAATTACATGCAATACATAATAAGTATGTTTACTTCAAAATTTAGTATCAGCCATGTTGAAACCAAAGTATACAGATTTGTTTGCTTGACAACAGACTTAATCTTGTTTGAACCGTGATCTATCAAATGCCAGATCTATCAAATCCTGATACATACGATGTCATTTCAAGAGAATTTGTCATAAATCTCACATTAAGCTCATCATCCATTAATATGTGCGCATTTGTACTGTATAATGAATGATTATCGTATAAAGGCGTTCACTCAAGTTTTTAATCGTATCAAATCGATGGAGCTTTTATTGCTATGTGGAATGTTTAGTACAATTCGAGTACCTGTTAAGCTACTTTTTGTTACGTTTAATGTAGATTCGGACAAACAGATGTGTGTCGCATTCTATTACTGATATTTTATTAGCTTTTCGTTAATGCATTTCTTATATTTGAGTAACACCGATTTTATTATCTCTATTATTATTATTATATTGAATTATTTTATTTTATTAATTTTAATTGAATTTGACGCATCGCAATAGACAACAAAGAAATATCGCAGTTGTATTCACTCTCGATAAAGCAATGATTTACCGTCGACAATTTGTTAACTTTATTTGCTGTCTATTCATTTTACAGAAAAACTTTCATATTCCAAGTTGTATCGACCAATTCGAATTCTAATTACGTCAATTCGCGCGTCGACATGTGCCCGAGTTTCTCACGCAACTCGGGCCGGACTTTGGGTATTCGAAATCCTCGCGCGGGTCGCAAGGTCGAGCTGGAGAGAATAGGATTAGAGGAAGAACGCAGAAAATCTAGGTCACAGTTCCCTTTATTTGACCTCTTTCTTGGCTCTTATCTCGCGGTCGCGCGAGTCTCCTGTTACTACTTTTCCCTCTTTTCCCTCACCATCCTGTTTTCGTTCCTCATTCTTTTCATTTCGGACTATTCCTAATGGAGCTTTTCCGAATTCCCTTGTCGAAGCCATCACAATGCATAACGATGCATTGCCACCGAAGAATGCCAGGGACGCTCCATTGAATGTATCTTTGGACCGCTTTTATCGCAAAAGAGTCGAGATACGACGACCGGTCTGTTAGAATGGTCCAGACTTAAATAGTTGGGCACAGAAGAAACGAAGCTAAACACCGTTAAAGATTGCAGTGTATACCTATGTATGATTCACGCATTCCAGAACTTACTCATATTACACTAATATTCGATTGTTTAGAAAAATCTGTAAATTATTGAAAGATAATAGATATAAGTAGTAAAGAAAAGGTACTTCAAGATTTTAAATTATATATAAATGAAAAAGTTTAAAAAAATACAGAGAACCAAACTCGCGACACTAAGCAATATGCAACATCAGTGAATAAACCAGTTCGATCTGTATTATCCGATAATGATCTTCTGAACTTTGATTCGGTAGCATCCGAATCGCGTTTGCGGTTTCTGGTAAAGTCTCGCGGTCGGAGTGGCGTCGATGTATCGCCGCTTGTAGCTCCGAGCAAAGTTTCGAACATAATGTTTACTCGCTATCAAGAACATTTAGCTCGATGTGAGTCAGATATTAACGCAAAGTCTTCATTTTTAGATTGAAAATCTCGAAAGAATTTACATTGCTAACATTTAATTCTACCAATCGCTATGGTAGAGCGAAAGATAGATTGAGAGAGTTATTAATTATTTTATGTTCTAATGTAGAGATTGAAAAATCTCTAAATTAAACTGCAGATTGTGTATACAACTTTCTACAAAAAGTCTTATCTCTTAAACTCAGAAAAATCTAAAACAAGCTTTTAAAACAGTGTAAAGTGCTTACGTAGCTGCCGCAGAACAGCAGTACGATGAAACCGATAGAGAATAGGTTTGATCATGCGCGAATTTGAGACCGCCCTGATTTCAGGCTAATCTTTTCAATTGTGCTTCGTCACCTGGTCAATGAAAGCGCTCGGTAACTCGCGTGCAAAACATCGCTAAAAATAAATTGAACTCTATACAACTGATCGGCGCGTAATACTATTCAGCTCGGAAGATGTGTTCTAAAACAAATTTCTTTATTTTCCGCTATATTATATTATATTATAATTATTTTAGAATAATGCTTTAGAATAATTCTTACGCGTCAATTTTAGAATAATGCTCTTTAGAATAATTCTTACGCGTCAATTTGCAGAACTTGCGGCGCGATTAAACCTTATGTATATCACACCTATTAATTTTCATCAACGCGACCTCTCATCCACGTCGTCGGTGTTTTTATTCCAAGCCTTCGGACATACCGTGACGGAGTTTCTGTTTCGTTCCAAGGCTGTTTGTAAAGAAAGGTTGACTCTTGTTGTGTTCTATTTTTAAAACGTTTCTTTTCGTACATTGCCACAAAAAATATATTATTTCTTCCTAACAAATCGCCAAACTTGAAGCAAAGTGTTTTTACGAATTTATCGTCAGCGCTCTGTAAAGTGTCGGAGCTTTTTAAATAACAATAGAATATTCACATAAAATTGCAATATATATTAAGAAAATAGATCAGACAAACATGACAGAAACGAAAAGAAATCTGCGGATAATACAGAATTACGTTACAATGAAATGTTCATAAGATATCCTCTCAAATTTCTTTCTGTCGGACTTTTATTCGTTTACTGAAACGAACAAAAAACAATAGAACTTTACATTCTTAACACTCACGTTTTTTGTTTCTCGTGCAACGATTCACAGCAGTTTGAACAGCTTAACAGCCAGCTGATGCACTTGGTTGGCAGCCGACGCGCTACACTTCCTTCACACTACTCGCAGCTTATTTCCTTTCGAATGCAAATGACGCTTAAATCACGGAACTTAATTTCTCAGTTCACTTTCGCGGACAAAAAAAAAGGCTTCGTATGGATCGCGATCTTGCCGCGCCGATTCTCACCAACGAGAAAGATCACGCATTGCAACGAGACTGCAACGCGCGAGGAATCGTGCGTTGGAGGGGATGTGCGATCGAAGGACAGTGTGCTTTTGTCCACAACACAGATTTGTTCGTTCCGACGATTGGACACGCGCAGAAATTTCCGACAAGTAGATTTTTTTGATCGGTAAAAATATATAACTGCAGCGTTGTTCGTTCAAGATTAATCAATCAAATAAATGCGTCGTTGCTGCACAGATCTCACTTTTCATCTCTTGTTTCTGCACACTCATTTCTGTAAACTTGTACATTGCCTGAAGCGAAAGTATTTTTAGATTATCAGAGAGAAGACCAAGCAAATCAGCAATATTAAGTGCATATTATAATACATCAGCATCTTCTGAAAAATATTGCTTCAATTAATATCTGCATGTATATAAAACTATTTTAAGAAAAATTTTAACAATTAAAATCAGCGTTTTCGTCGCAATGCGAAAAATACGTTTATCAGAGAAGGCACACGCGCGCGTACACAAAATATTGCTGATTCACATGCTAAGTTCTGCTTGGGATTACTTCTGTTGATTATCTAATAAAGTACATCGATGTATATCAATTTGTTCTTATACATTTGCTGAGATCCCTGTACAATGTCTTGATTCTCTAGCAAAAGGACAGCTCCAAAGATTGTCAGATTTGAAACAGAGTCGAATTACCAACACAGAAATAAAATCACAATATTTCACAAATATTTCACAATTATAATACTTAATCATACTAAAAGTCTAAAACTTCACTTATATAGTTGTGTCAATTGTTACGCACTGTTGTGTCATCTCGCGCGTCCTATTTTCGAGCAATCATGAATGAAAATCTGTAGCGTGCACCTTGCGTCTCGCGCCGATTGAGCAAACTCGTCACAGGAAACACTCAAAAATCGAATACGTATGCATTTTCGTTCAACACAAAAGCGCGAACGCAAAAATCGCGTTGTTCACAACGTTTGGCGTGACATGACGCGCCTTGACGCAACGCAACGCAACGCAACACAACGTTAAAAGGATGCGCGTGCACGAGAAGGCGGTCCTTCAGCCAGCGCGAGTCGAGTCGATCGGTCAGGTGCGACAGGTGCAAAGAGGAAAACTGTGAATGAGAATGAACGAGAGCGCACATTCGCACCTGACAAGATGCGACACGGCTCGCGGCTCGCGAGAAACTGGCAGGCCGCGCGGCAACGCAAACTCACCCGACCGCCCCTTTTCGACCAACCGAATCGTCGTGGAAGAACAGGTACTGTTCTTACTCCCCTTCGTCGTCGACTGCCGCCATCCCTTTATACAAGGCCGACCTTTCGACGTGCATCCTCATTTACCCCCGGATTTATCCCAGGTCCGGACCGACACAGCAAGGGTCCCTTCTTGGTACCTGTCGGGCGCCTTAGTTACATACCTGTTTTCATTCTTTCTTTCGAACGCTTTTCTTCTCAGAATCAATTGTCAAGATACGTGACTATTGCGTGATATGGTAATTTTCCGAAAGTTTTTTTGAAAGAAACATGCCGAGAGAAATACAGCAAAAAAACTATTTTTGAAAAAGTATCGTAAATTTTAAACGCTGAGAAATGTTAAAATTTCACAACGACTCAAATAGACATAAAAACCCAATTTATAATATATTGCATATTTCATATAAATCAGTTTTGACAGTAAAATAAAATCATCTACTTTAACGCGTGCGTAGACAAAATGTGTTGACGTCATACGTTATATAGGTTTATAGAACACGAGACCAAAACTCGAACATTGAGCATGCGTCAAGCTTACGGAATTTATATGTATGTAGAATGAAAACGAGTAGAATGAAACATCCGCCGATCATTGCATTATATTTGTTAGCGTTATGCGATGCTAATTATCCACATTTTTCTTCCGGTGTACAATTATTTATGTGTAACAATTATAGTTAAATCAACCAATGAATTACCAGGAGTCAAGCACAAGCAGAGGGTTGCGATAATGCAACGATCAATAAATAAAGTCATTTGTCATACTCTCCGCAGTCATTTATTATAATTGCGTGATTAATCGTTTTATTTATTTGCGATGATAAATCTGCGAACGATAAACCGTGTCAAACTTTTTTCAATCATAATCGCGTATTTTACCTCATACACTGAGACACTCCTCTGTTTAATATTTTCTTGTTATCTCGTTAACGCGTGACTCAACATTTATCGCCGTAATAAACTATCGGTACAACGCGGTGGTTACGAATCAATAAAATAATTTCTACGTGCAAGTATAAACTTGAGTAATTTTAATTGAGTAATTGAGCAATATATATAATTTTCTGTCTCTTGGGTTTGCGCAAAACTGACGTGACATAAACAAATAGATTTTACTACAATTAATAACAATTTTAAAGTAGGATATATAAGCATATTTTGTTTATGGTAAAAGTTAATTTTTTACATCACATTTTTTTATGAATCATGCTGAATTTTTACTAAAAACAACTGCAAGTTATTTCGGAAATCTAATTTGTTAAAAAGTCGCACGTCAGGCTCGCAAAGGTGTATTTGTGGCAATGTGAGATAACAACATAAAATTGTTCATTAAGAAACGAGGAACTAATTGCCCACGCTGCTGAGAGAAGGTTACTGACATCTGAAATAATCAGCGAGCTGGAAAGCGACTTGAGAATAGAAGTAGCGAACGCGGCTAACAGCGGCATGTGGTGTACGTTAAATAGACGCAAAATTTGCGGCGATTAATATACGGATGATGTGCAAAACCGGTGCACAAACGGGAAACTGCCCTTTGTATTCGTCATATTATTACAGTCTGATGACCAGAACACGTGCAGGTCTGTACATACCGGTATATAGTTGATCCTTCGCGGCTTTTTTTTTTTTTTTTTTTTTCCCTCTTCACATCTACACATCTGTCTGATACATAGCTCGATTTGCGAACAAAAAGCACAAGTCAGAAATGCAAACAATAAGAATTCTTCTTTTCGAGAAGCGGCTTAATCTCCACCCGATCACTTCGCATATCGCTGATATGAGAAATCAGGAGAAAATTTGTGATCATTCTTTTAAAACAGTCTATAAATGTAACACATCTCTCACGTTCTCTTTCTAATCTTTATTTATTATCGTCAAACGTGCTTATTAACATTTAATTTATTTTCTAAACTTTTCTAATTTTTGTAAAAGACATTTCTTGTGCAATTTTTATTACTAATTCTCAACGAAAGAGTCCTATCCTAGTCACGTTTGAATATCGTTCTCTTATAAATTGTCAGATTACGTGCAATCTGTTTCAACAATATTGAATTGGCGAGAGAATCATCGTCATATCTTAACACAAATCAAGCTTGTTGTTAAAAATAGTATTTTTCCAGCGACTTGTCCGCATATTACGTGTTCGTGATCATAGAAGTTGAGATATCACTTTATGCAAAAAAATAAGTGAAAACTGGCTCCGTAAAATAAAACGCGCGATAAATGATGTCAACGTCATCGTAAATATCAGTTCGCCGCTACCGCGAGCGAATCGGTACCTGAAATTCACCTCGTTGCATAAAGTTTCCACTCAAAATCTCCTGCGCGACGGCGGATACATTTTACTTCTACTTTATTCGCCGTCTAAAGTTCTTCACTCGCTGAGAAGCGAGTTCATATTCTTTTTCTTTTCCTTTCTTCCGCACGAGAAGAAAACGCGATCGGAATCCTTCACCGCGTGCGTTCGACGGATCGCTCGAATTGCTTTCTGCGATTATTCTGGCGAAAGATGATGTTTTATTTTCAACCGCAGCGGTAGAAATGTGTTTTTCTAATCACACAAAAATTGAGAATTTAATCCGAATTGAATCAACTGAAATGAAAACGTTCGTGTTAAAGAACATATTAATTATTTATCATCATATATATTAAAAACTTTGTGTCTCGTATGACGATTATGACAGTTGTTACATGAATGCGCATATTCCTGCATTTGATACAAACGACCACTGCTAATATCGCTGGTTGCTTTGCAAGCATAACGGAACATAATATCTGACTAGTATTTGCGCGTACATCGCTCGGCAATATCTATGTTTGGAACATTGTTAATAAAAGCTTTACAACAATCGCGCATTAGGTTTATGCTTGTCGCACGGGCCAATGTCTCTTTTCGAAGGCGTATGTACGTTAGACAGCTGCAGTTGCAGTTTCCAAAGTTCCATTATCCTGCGCCACCTTCGAGTTTCACAACAGAGTTTACGCGCACAACTGCATTTACGGCTCACTAAATTCTACAGACACGATGTCGATCAGAACTATTTCAAATATTCAGAATTGGTAATTCAAAATATCTGCAAACAAAAATAGTAAAACAATAGAAGGAAGAAAATACATATTGCTATTAGTACGTATAAATTTATAGAAGTGTATTTGTTGATAAGATTTTAAACGTATACGTATTAAAAACACATTTAATATTTTTATATATGTAGTTCTTAAAAATGCCTCAAGTTATCTCTGCAATTTTGTAATAAATTATCGTAAAACAGAATTATTCATGGAATTATATTTTGTCTATTTGTGGCGCACTAGTAACATTATGTCGGTAACATGTGCAAGTACTTAAGTTACAACTTGTGTTTCAACATCTACGCGGTGTTTGTGGTCGATTCGCGTAGCTCTAATTCATCTAAAGAGATGGATGTCGCATTACGTAATCGGGATAATATATCTTGTCGAGATTATATACGGTCTAGTATGTATGTATGTTCCACAATCTTCCATTATTAATCTGAAATTTCTCTAGAGTATCTGTGTCAGTTTTAATTTTAACAAATGTTTCTTATAATGGCATAATCTGTATTGTAGATAAAAATAAAATTGCTTATTTGCTTAAAGGCCAGGAAAGTATGTCGCAAATTTTCAATGTTTTTAATGTGAACATCTTTTTTTTTTCCTATTTGTTTTCATGTGAGTTTTGTATGACTTAATGCCGTTAAAGTTTGAAACGTTCGTAGAGCGAAAAAATATTTTCCGCTTTTATAAAGCAGTGATGTAAAAACAAAACAATTTTTTTACAACAGTATTTTATTATTTATAATTATACTTTAAGACGATATTATATATCTCTCATACAAAACTCACTTCCTTTTTTATATACTAACTCGTACTAACAAAATACATACAGCAGATCCTCGTTCTCAAAAATAAAAGTCTTACATCAATAGATATCATACGATGAAAACATTTCGATTTGTCATAAAAAAAGGCCTGGAACGTCTTCGTCGAAATATTTTTTTGCTCGACGTTCCAATTTTCAACGCGACATACGACTTTACATTTTTATAAAGATGTTTTAAAATGATACATAAAATGAGACAATTTCAATTTAAAATTTTACAGTTATTTCAGTACGACTCTTCTACAAGAGCTTTCTCACGAATAGCTGGCTTAGCTATTGTGCTGATAACAGTACTGGTTTACTCTTCTGAGTATTAATATTTCTACGAATCCGCGGACGAGCGAGTACGGTAGTAAGCGAGTACTAGTAGTACAAAGAAGAATGCAAAATCCACGGCGCTTTAATTACACTTGCAACGATAGAAATCACAATGGTCGAAAAAGCGGAAAATTTAATTTTCTCTCCTTTCCTACAATTTACTGGAGATAAAAGTTTGTTTCTGATCGTACAAGGACACGGATGTGTGTCACTTTTTATTAATGAATATACTTATACAGTAACACGCGCAATCAAAAAGCGTAAATAAAACTATGTTTTTTGTTGCCTTGTACGATGGTGATTTTTATTTTTTTTTAATTCGAAAGCCAGCATTCATCGTTCGAGTTGCATCGATGCAATTCATTACGACGATGCATGTGCCCGCGATATGCAGCTGTTGGTGACGAATAAAACTGCGAAGAAAGAGCCGCGCACCAACGTTAAAACATAATTCTTTCTCGACATTTTTAAAGGGCGTCAACAATACACCACGTCGTGTGTGACGACAGCAAGAATACGAATCGATAATTCTGTCGTTATGCGACGCGGCCTCGATTTCAAAACTAAGTTTGTCTTGTATTTATTGAAACGCATTGCGACTCGTGCAAGCGTAATCTTGAATTATTATCCGCATAAAAAAAGAGTAGCTTTGAGAGAAATCTCTTAATTAATCTCTTACACTTTCGTGAGTTTTTACAATACTTACACAACACAATATATGCTTTTAAAATAAATTTAACTATTTTTAAAATAAATTTAAATGCTAAGACTTTTTTTTTCTAGAGACACAATCTGTTTTATTTCGCCACAAAATCGTCCATTCTCGATTCGAACGCATTAAATTTCGGCACGAGAAACCAATATCGCGTAACAGTTCCACGCGGAGCATTTCAATTTTTCACAGTGCACCTGTACAACAGAATATGCTCACTTTGACATTTACCCAAAACACACAGACACGCACAAAATTTTTTTGCGGTTTCTATACAGCAGATGAGTTTTCTTTAATTTTATGTAGCAGCAGAAAAATCGGGTCAACAATTACTTTTTATAGGAACAAGAGTACAATTGTAGAAATATTAATTTTTATTTTTCTGTCTTTTATTTATGTCTCTAACTTTTGTTAGAATTAATGCAGTTTTTTAAAGCAGCGACAGAAGTGTGTATAACATACACACGATCGCATATTGCATTAAACTAGTGAAGATACGATGTAAATTAGAAAGATGCATTAGACGACGACCAACGTTTAATTTACAAAATGAGGAAGAAAGTTTTGGACAAATATTGTCATGTTTATTTATTTGTGTAGTACATAGTCGCGAGATGGAAAAGTTTTATTATACTTGGCACGAGATGAAGAGCAATGTTTACATCCTAGCAAAGTTACAAATAGTGGAAGGTTGTGAAAAGGCAACAGTTAGATGGAATAGTGTGTGTTTGTGCTTCGGCTTATAAAGTTACTTTCTGGAAAGTGCTCAAAAGCACGCTCTCTTTTATTACAGTCTCTACTCAAAAACGGAATGCAAAGCACCGAAGTAGCTCGGCGACGATAATGTAATTGTGCCACCTTTAATGTAACTTTTGCATCAAGCGTAATTGAACTTTGATACAACAAGGCTTAGACAACTTCTCACCAGCTGATTTCGCCGAAACTTTGTCCGCCCGTCTTATCAAAGGGTCGCCTACAACTCAAGAACTGAGAAACTTGTCTACATCGTTTCTGTCGCACAAACAATCTTTTATGTATACCGTCACAAATGCAAAGAAACTTCAATAAATATCTTATATCAAAGATATATAAAGAAGAAAAAAAAAAGAATTCAAAATTATAGTGAACAAATAAAACAAAAAAAATTCTTCTTCTTTACGTTATTCCAAAAAATAAAACATTTAATCACATTTAAAATTTCTTAAATTCTATCCAATTATTTACATGTTACTCGCGTGTAAATCTAGCAGCAATTTATGCAGCAAACGTGTAACGTTTTACCGTTGTGCTTTCGGTATATGTAGCATCGTGCGATGAGACACAAGGATACTTTAACATCCTTGACTGATCAAAGGATACCAGAGAGATGAAGATGCTCGTTAAGTTGTTCTTATCTCGCGGAAAGCTCTTTGACATGGTCGTGCTATATAAACATACAGAAAGAAGTCGTGTGTGATTTTCTCTAACTTTTGTTTTTTTTACTCGTATTATCTTCGCGATTATAAGAGTGGAAAGCGCTTAAACTTGATTTGGAATTTTATTCTCCGAGAAAAAAGGTCAATAAAAATATATATCCTATAAAGCACATGTCAAAATATAAAGAGAACGCGATTTATTATAGAAGACGACGCGGTTAGCCAATTGTCTATTTGCCAGTGTCAAACGTGACGCTGATTCGCATCTAGCAACAAGTCCATCGGTTTTCAAACACTACGTCGTACAAACGTTTGAATCAAGGCCAACAACGCATAAAATATGCCTTTTGTGTCGCTCCGTATATAAAATGACTGTTTGTTGTGCTTGCGAATGGAATTTTACAAGTTTGATCGGCCATAAAATAAGAACATAATTGCTATTTAGTTGTCTATAGTAATAAAACAAATAACTTTTTGACTCGAAAAAAAACGACAGTTATAGAAACACATCGCAGAAATGTAATTTAACGTATACGGAAATCTAAACCGAAAATGATAAAAGAAAGATAGAAAAGATTGCGAGTGTATAGGACGAGAGCAGATCGCAACAAACGTCGGCAACGTCCGTTGCAACTGACCGTGCTGCATCGGTGCATTTTCGCGGCGACGCGGCACTAATCTGTTTGGCTGAAAGCCCGTTTCAGAAGAACTAGCTACGGTACTTTCCGGTACACGCGCAAGTCCGCATCTCGCCAAAAATTACACGGCATGTTTTCTCTTTTTCTTTGTTGCTCTTTTTCGTTATTAACTCTGCGCTAATTTCGATAATAATTACTCTCGCATCGCAATATATCGTGAGCTTGTATCGCAAGCAGCGCTTAAAACAGAAGATCGTACCTCACTTCTTCATTGTGATAACAAGATAATCTTTGCAAAAACAGCGAACAAATCGGAAACAAAGAGTGTGCATGCGCACACGAAAGCTTTCTTCGCGATTTTCATAAATCCTAAAGAAAAGGCTTGGCAAGACTTTAAGCCAAAAGTCTAAAAGTTTACGTAGGCTTCTGAGAAAGGCTTCTAAGAAGTGACAATGCCCGAGAGGAGTTTTCAAGCTCTCAAAAGTGTGCCTAGTATTTTTCTTTTAAGGTTGTCTTTGTGAAGTTTTGTCCAAGTCTCTGGAAAAAGGTGTCATGCTTTATCATTTATAATGATAAAAATTTCACAAATCATTCAATACAATCGTGAATTTTAAATTATTCAGAAAAAATACTTAATATTTTTTCGGGAATTAACAGTCGAAAAAATGTTATTGAGGGACCTGCTAAAATATTCTCAGCGCTGAATTATTATTATTATTTTCCTAATATATATATATCTTTCTCTCTCTTTAGTATAGGTTCTCTCGTAGAATAATTAAATTCACCTGAGCAGGCGAGGTATTGACCTTAGAGAGAAAGAGAGAGGTTCTTCAAAGAAGTTTGAAGGACCGACAGAACGGATATTGGAAGGCGAGCGGGTGAAAATCGTAAGAAAATGCATCGAAAGCAAAAACACAGTTTTCTGTGACGCGAGTTTACTTCTTGAAAAGAAAGGAAATTAACTGCCACAAACCTGAGAAAATGAATGTCTGTTTCGTCAAATCATAAGAACAATATAGATTTTCTATTATTATAAAACATTTTTGAAATATATATTTATATTTTTATTATAATAAATATTATACAATCTTGGATACTTTACGACAAAATAACACCATGTTACATCACATAAGAGATGTATATTTTCATGTTAAAAGTTCCTATGTAACGATACGATAACGCACAGTTTAGCTCGATAAGATGCAAAAACTTAGTAGTACACGAATATTAAATACTTTTGAAACATGAGCGAAATACGAGCACACGATGTCGCATAATACGAGTGAATAGAATGAAGGCTGGCGTACTTTCACGGCGGAACTTTTCACATTAGCAAAAGGCGCAAGGGCGATATCAGGCGTACCACTCTACGGAGAGATGTTATATACATCGCAAGCAATATAAATTAAAGTTCTCAGCCATCGCTTGTAATTACTGTTTTGTCGGAGTTTCGGTTATTTACGTATAATATTTCTCTGAGACTTGTTGTTGCATATCTTCTGTTTTTTTTTACAAAAGTCAGAATAGTTTTTCTTGTGTAAGATTATTTTTTATTTTAACAATTCTCACTACTGAATATATTGAGATCTTAAAAAGATTTATATTTAAATATATCTTACCTTGCGAGCTTTTGTCCTTCTTTCTGCGCCGCTGCTTCTTCTTTTGCATTTCCTCGACGTAATTCGAGGACGAAGAGTCATCCTGATCTGGACACTCGCGGTTTCCATCTACCGATTTTCGCATCTCTTCTTGTCTCTTCTTGAGCAGTTCGTAAACTCTCTTGAAGTAATCTTTGGTGATATCTTCGTTCGATTTATTCGCCAGTTCGGCGTTTAGGTATCCGAGATCGCTGTCGGAACCATCGCCACCATTTATCTTCAAGTCGTAGTCGTTCGTGCATTCCTCCAGATTCTCGCTTCCATCGACGATCTTGAAAGTGTCGCTTTTCTTTACGTTCGAGCGAGCGTACAGCTCCCGGTAGTCCTTGAAAGCACTCTTTGACGGGATCGAGTTGTAGCCGAAGTCCGGAGAATTGATGCTCAACGCGGACACACTGCCGACGTCATTGCGATTTCTCACTTGAATCTTGCCGATTATCGGTGATAGACACCTGTCCGTGTTCTCTTCAACAAGCAAGTAATTCTCTTGCAAGCTGGTACCAGGTCTGCTGCTGTTTGCCGATGATGTTCCATCATCTTTCATGTCGGTTTCCTTTCTCATCGTCGATTTTTCATTTTCTCGATGGAACTCGTTCTGTTCGTAGAACGGATTCACACAGTTCTTCAAGTTTTGACAGATCTTGCAGTTGCGCGACGAGCATAGATCGCGTTGCAGGTCCTTCCATCTCGGTTTACTCATAAAGTCGTCCTCTTCTGGTACTTCTCTCTCCGATTCTCTATGAAGCCGTTCGCTTCTCTTTCGTTCTTTGTATTCTTTCCAGGACCTTTCCACATTCTCTTGGCTCTTTATACGTCTCGGGAGATTTGCCACGTCCTTGCCACTGTCCGCACTGATTGCCGTCGTCGCTGCTTGTCCGAGCAAAACGTCGCTTTTTGTTTTTCGATATAGTTTCTTTCTGTCCGTGTTCGACGATTCCCTCTTCAATTGCGGTTTTGGCCTATCATTCGGTTCCGCAGCCTCAACCAGGGCTTCGCTCCTCGATCGCCGATACGCACGTTTTTTAAACGGGAAGGCCTCTGAGAACTCTTTACAGTTCTTTTCTCTCTCTAATTGTTTGCACGATTTCGGCTTCTCGAGTATTTCAGGATCTAATCGCAAAATACTTGTCTCGCTGCGCACCTTTCGTGTTCTGTAGTTTCTCCGATTGTCCTCGTGACTATAATCCGAATATCTCTTTCTGATTCCATTCTCGAGATTTTTCGAAACGTCAGCGCAAACTGCCGATCTACAGCGCGCCTGTTCTATATTCATTCGCTGCTGTATCTTCTCGCGCAGAAACGTTCTGATCTTCGTTAAATCCTCCTCGGACATGTCGTACTTTATCTTACGAATTATTTTATCTTCTTTGTTCGACGTAGAAGTCTCTTTCGTCGAGTTTTCTACCGAAATTATAGTGTTTCTCGATTGTGTCGTTTTGCTTTCCTCACTTGAACTCTTCTCTTCAAAATTGGCGGTGTCGTTTCTCATCAAACTATGACTTCTTGAATATTTCTCGTTCGACTTGATTTTACTATTCTTCGTTTCATCTCCGCCGCTTTCTTCCTCGCGAACCAAACTCAGCAATGTCTCGCTCTGACTTCTCAGATACGCTTTAACTTTTCTACATCTGTCCTTAGCGACTTCTTCAGGAGTCTTGCCAATTGTGCTGCGCGTACATAAATCGTTCATGATCTGTTGCCGAAGATAATCACCGGCAGAATATGCCTTGACTCCTGCCGTTAATTCCTTAACATTCCTTTTGATCTTTGTCTTCATCGTTGAATCTTCCGACGAACGAGTAGCGGACGAGTGTCTCTTTTTCTTGCTTCGTTGCTCCTTGATACAAACTTCGCTTCGGGACTTTCGCGGCGCAAAGTTGCACGTGTCGAATTTGCTGCTAAAGCCGTCAATATTACGATTTCTCTGAAACGGCGTCACAATGAACGACGCGGAAGTGGAAGACGTTGACGCGGACGATGTCGGTTCCTTGCTCTTCGAGCTGGCTCTTGACTCATCGATGGGAAATTGTTCGTGAGTTTTCAGACCTTCTTTGAAAGAACCTCTAGCTCGTTGCGCCGTTCGCCCTGTTGTCTCCACCAGGAGCCGACCGTCCTTGTCGAGCAGTTGGATGACAGGCAACGCGTCGGCGGACGTCGTCAGTTCCCACTCCCAGTGCAGCGGTTTCTGCAGCTTCAGCCGGATGATCGGCTCCGCCGATTCGCCGAGGCCCGTGGAATCCGGACCAACCGGACTGGAAGTCGTCGCGCGAACGATCGGATGAGCGTTCTTCATGGTTCCCGGTTCTTCACCGTTCGCTCAAGTAATTCTGTTGGAAAAACCGCTCGCTCGCTTGATCGTTCTGATTAATTTTTCGTCTTATTAAACGGGTTCGCCGTCTCGACTTCTTAACTGTGGCTTTGTCTTGACTCGGTGAATTTTACGGGCCCTCGAGACAAACTGATCGTTTTTTCGTTTTTCGCTTAACTGCGTTCACGATGATTGTCCGATAACGTTTTATTCTCTCGAAACGAAAATTATTTTTGTTGTTTAATATAAAAATGGACACTTTACATTTTAAGCAAGTAGTGTTTTCTTTCCTGCTACATACTAATTAAATGTTACAAATATAAACTGCAGGCACTATTTTTTGCGTGAGGCCACACGATCGTCGAGTTCACAAAACGATTTTCGAGACGCAGACCGGTGTGCAACCGGTTACATGATTGAGAGTTGCTGTCGTTGAACCGTTCGCCTAGCGATAAGCTCCGAGTTAAAACTGCAGTCCCGTTTTCCAAGCACTCGTGAATATAGCAGCTGCGTGCAATAGTATGCGTTCTCGAGTTGCCACATTCGGGTTATTGCATTCGCCGCGCGATCACATGATCGGCGACGAAGAGCGGACACGATCGCGAGACGGCGAGCTGCCGGTTCGCTCGTTCGTGTCGTGGCGCGCAGTCCAAGTTCGCGCGCGTTACATCGCTTACGTAACGCGACCTCGCGAGCTTGGCAGTCTATCAAAACTCGCGGAGGAGACTCGAGTTAACTTTCTTTCTTGTCTACAGTTGATGGAGATGATATGCACACGTATACAGAGTTCCACGTTATATACGTCTCACATTGCGGGCAAATTTCGCGGAAGATCCATCTCTGGCGCGTTCCAGCACGCCGCTCGTAATTTGCAAAAACAGACGCCGAGCCGCTTTGCTCGCGAAATGATAGCACACGTGCACGAGCGTGGTACGTTTATGTGCGTCTGTATATCGCTGCAGGCGGTGATATTAATTAAATATGTTTCATAGACAACGTGCGCACGTAACAGACTACATAATTCGCAATTGAATTTTTATCAAATTTTCTTGAGAGTTTATTTTATTTTATTTTTTTAATATACAACAAATTTATTCCACCTTCATTATTCATTAATGAGGCACACACATCTCTGGTAAAATGTTCCGTCAACGACAAAACATCAGTTAATTAACAACGCACAACAAATTGCTATGCCAATCGCAGATCTAATTTTCTAGCGTTTTAGTACAACAAATGCACACGCTCTCGAGCAACCGCAAGTACGGAAAAGGTTCGAAAGAGGAAAATATTTTCTCGACCTCCAATCTACCGAAGTTTAATCGCACACGTATAAACTTTCCGAAGAGATTCGTTCGAGTATCACATGATCGATCGCAGATTTCGTGATCGTCGTTTTCGTTCCTGTTCGAGACGCGGGGAATTTCGATCGATCGATCGACGGATGTGTATCGGTTAATCGTCGCGTGACTTGCACGGGAGGCAACCGTGGATCTCACTGAAGAATCAGAGCACAGAGAAAGAGAAGCGAATCTAGAGCTGAGCGACGCGGCACTACTGTAAATGCGCGCGGTGGCGTCATGCCGATCCGAAAATAAATCCCGCGGGATCCATCGAGTAGGGTACAGGAATTCCGACACGTGGGATGTGTCACGAATATCAGCCGAGACTTTCATATGTGTTGTTTTTATTGCTCGCGCACAGATGTGTGCATTGCGTGGGTGATTCGAGGCGAAATCGTAATTGGAATTCGCTTTTGTATCGAGATTACAAAATCACTGTTCGCGCAAATCGTTGCATTATTTGCAATCGGAATTGTATATTGCTAATGTAAGGATTGGATGCCATATATAAAAAAATTCAGGATATAAAGTTAATCGAAAATATAACATTGAGAAGAAAATATATTTTAACTATTAAAGACATTACTTCTTAGATTAAGTTTTTGAATCTTTCCTGATAAAAGAAGTGCTTTTATCTTGCAGACATTTAATTTCAGAACAAGTTTTAATATTTAATCTTATATGGTAAAATATTTAAAAAAAGGTTTTAATTGTTTCACGTATTGAGAAGAAGCGATACTAATTATATATTTTTAATAGAATATTCAGAATATGTAAATATAAACGTGCATTAGTAAGCACGTTTATATTTGTTCTTAGAAGATAAATAATTGCAAAACTTACGAAGTAAGTTTGAGTTTATAAACCAGTGAGTTAAAATTATAAACAAGCGTTCTGAGTAAAGTAGACGCGCGCGCAAAACTAATTTTAAATCTGCAGTTTCAGAAGCTATATATTTACTCAAGCTTAAATTCGATTCATAATAACCGCGACATTACGAGCTGAGAGATGACACATATATCTTACAATCAGATATCTCTACAAGTATTGCGGTATTTTTAATTAATAAACGAAGAATAGAATCTTTTTATTCGAAATTAAGTTCAAATTTTTCATTTCACGTAAAAATAACGAAAAAAGTGCACACACACACATATATATACATGTATATGTATAATATTATATGTAATAAGCTGTAGTAAATATCTGATTTTAAATAATTCAAGATCATAAATATATTTTGTGTCAAACACGCGTCGAACAAGATATATGACTATAAATGTGGCAACGATCGATGTATCTCAAGAATGGATCATTGCCCTGCCAGAAATTTGTTTATGATCGATCGTGGGCAGAATCGGCGGACGCTTGTATTGGCGCTTACATCTCAAACGAGTTTAGCATAAAATATTATCGATATACATTTGGTGTCAGTCTTTATTTCTTTTTTTTATTTAAATTCATTCAGGCATTAATTAAAATTGGTAACTACAGTCATTGTGTAAAATTGCTAAAATAGCATGTCAGTACATAATGCTGCAAAAGTGTCACAAAGATAAAAAATGCTGATATTTTTCAATTTACGTTGCATATAACTTTTTACTTTAAAAGGCGAGTTTCGCTAGGAATATTCGCAAATTAGCATAATGTTTCCAGATTTAATACCTTCCCTTTGAAACATACATTTCCGCAACTCGCATTTACAATGATGAAGAATATTTAAGTTAATGTATAACGTAAGGAGTATAACCAAATGTCTTTTGTAAGTTGAATCACTCTTGTGAGTTGAGAAATATTTTAACGATAGAAAAATGCATCACGCACAAGGCTCATGCATCATGAATAAAAAATTAGCCGTTGCCCTTTTACGATCGAGCGAGCCGATTCGCGATGCGACGGCCGCGTCAAACTGGCGGTGTCACGAGTTCTTATCGTATAATAGCTTTTTTATTTTCATCCAACGTAGCTCCGATATTGTGGAGAGTTCTCGTAATGTTACGTCACGCAAAATTTAAATAAAGCGTCATAACGCTTCTATTTCTTAGAATCAATGCACTCTCGATTCGATCGATACGGTAATTGTGCTTACGATCGCATCTAAATTCGACTCGTAATTACAAATAAAATGACTATTCTTATATTTCGGTTTGAAATTAGGCATCTTCAGCGATTATAATGCGATTTACTTTTGAATAGAAATTTAGATATAGTAAAAGATAGACTTTTATGTTTATCCACAACTTAAAACAAAGTTTTTAGAAGCGATTGATGATTCTGTGAAGGGACTGACAAAAATCGAAGAGACAAACTTATTATACAGCATAAAAAATAATAATTTATTCAGCATCCAGCAGAAATATAAACGTACAGTAGACTGCTGGGAGTTACATATCTATCCGAATAAATGTAAACGAGAATTGTTGAATAGCTCGACAACAAATTGCATCACCGAGTATAGCCAAGTACGAAGCTTGGCCTACGTAGCCTTGTCATTTTTATATAAATCTCCTATAAATATTATAAAACGCTGTTAAAATATTTTGTGTCTAAAAACGCATCGAGGAGATTGAGAAACGATGAAATTGTTCTAAATGATTCTTTTACACGATCGCATTTTTATTCCTTCTTACATCTATTTCTAACAAGTGTCCCGGCTTCTGTGCCAAATACATTCGAATGTACAGAGCGTACTTTGCACTGGTTTGTCGCTAATAAGAAAAAAAAAACACTCTATTGTAACACCACGATATCAAATTCAGTCACCGAAGATATAATTCGAAGCTTACTCAGAATATATAGATAAACTACAACATGAGATAATAAAAACCAACATCGGTGGCTGTAATAAAAAAAAAAAGGTAATTGCCATCTGTATCACGTCTGTTGCACAAATACAAAAAGCGGTAAAAAGGAACTGCTGCTATTCTAAAATTCTTTTAGCTTTTACGGATAAAGCTTTTTGCACCTAAACAAAATCTGCGCTTCTCACAACAGATCTATGCGCTAAATAACGTTATATATAAAACTCCGTATGATCAACGGGAGATTGCATTACATAGCGTTTTACAGAATCGTTATCACGCAATAATACTTACAAACATTTATTGTGTTTACATATATAGTATATATGACAATAGTGCGCGATAGTACAATTATATATATGCGCGTATAATAATACTAAATCGTAATAAGCATTCTCTTGCAGTTTATCCAACTGCATCGCTGTTTAGCTCGTACAAATGCAAATGCACTCGCTCGTACGACAAATCATAATACTTACAATAAGTCAACGGAACATACCTTTTGCGTAATTACAGGCGCGTTACGTCTCGTTTATCGCGGAATTGCACGTTTTCCAAGGAAATTGCTATATCACGTTCTATATTGCTGCATCTCTCATTGTAAAAAATACTTCCGTCGTGACACCTTGAACCCTTATTGCGTAAGCTGTTCTGACAGGAACTTGACAAAGGGGAACTACACGTACGTAATCGCAATAAGCATTATATTGCCGCAGCGCGCGTATATTATTATATTCATTCATTAAAATAACATTCTCCAATAACTTATATGTCGACTTTATAAAATAACATAATAACTTCTTTACTTCGCGAAGAACGTTTAAATACGTATCATCTTAGAACGTATGTTATGTTTTGAAGATTTGTTTTTGAAAACTATACAAAATAGATTTCATTGTAAAACACAGCTTGAAATAAAAGTAACTAATATACAATTCGTCACGTAAGAACCGGTACCAAAAAAAGTTACTTTTTCGTTTTACTTTTTTGTATATACGTCGCCTCGTATCTCGAATCTATGTTAAATCCCTAGTCTGAGTGATTCCAGATTGATTCCAACTCTGGATTCACAATCTGGACTATTTTGCACTAAAAGAACATACCGAGATACGTGTAACATATGAATGGCGCAACAAGTGTATTTTGCCGCTATTCTATTCACGTAAATTAGCGCAGTGGGACACGTCGTCGAAAATTCGCAAGGATGAGTCTCGACAATAACAAAGCTGTCCTCTTTCGGAAATATGTATCTAAAATATTCACATAATGCAAAATAACAATACACGAAACTTTTCCAAGGGAAAAAAGTTCTACGCGAGGTAAATGTGTTTACAGCTTGCATTGCACAACTTTCAATTGCATATGTTCTTTTTCTACGCGCACTAGCCTCTTCGAGTTTCAATTTGAAATAGCATGCTCGCTATCTCATCTTGACTGTTGCTAATTTGTAAGACAAATTATAAGGAAGCATACGCATTTGAAATAAGGCAAATTTGCTCTAGCTTTCTTTTTGACTAAACTAATATTTCAAACGCAATCAAAAAATAATTCAAACCTTGTACACATAGAAAGTTTTCTGTTCAAATTACGCGCTAGAAACATTTAATTTCACGCCAATGTACAAGTTAATAAAAAAAAAAAATTTATCCAGCACTTGAGAAGACCGGAAATTAGAGTATTTTATGAGTCACAAGCCGAATCACAATTGGCAGAAAAGAAACTATCGTGTTCCCACAAATCAACGGAATTTGTTCACGATCACCGGAATATCCAGACTGCGTTTGCATTTAAAGCACTCGAGATCGAGCAGCGAACGGTCTGTTTGAACGGGCGATTCACCACGAATCCTTTTGGAACACACTGGAAATTTGATCGTTGCAAATTCACTTGTCGCTTATGACTGAATTTCGCGCGTGATGTATTTTGTTTATTAAAACATACCATTGAATAAATACTTCGAACCAAAAAATCGATATTTTAATTTTACTTTCAGGTAAAGCATTGTTTCTTTTTGAAAAACATATATTTTAGTTTTATAAAAAACACGCCACTCATAACCCATACAAGCAAGCGTGATTTACTTTTTAGCAGGCGTTGCACAATGTAAGATCTATTCTTCGACGATTGATGACGGAAAACAAAATCACAATATCACACGCGATGTAACTTGCTTGAGATTCGAAGAGAGCAACGGCCCATAAAAACTACATATTAGTTATATGGTACAATAAAATACGAGCTGCGGAATTTCTGGTTTTGGAACGAAGCAGTTAATACCTGGATTCTCCTCGTGACTGGCTATTGCATGTATCTAAAAAGAAGAAGAAATTATCGTACATTTTAAATAAATAAAACTGAATGAAAACTTTACGTTAAACATTTAAACATTAAAAAAAAGTTTGTTTTAACTGACCTGCGCAACGGCATCCCGTTGCTGCAAGGAACCCTTTTTGGCGTCCAGCAGTTTCTCCGATTTGATTTCGTGAACAAACTCTTGGCAATCCCGCGGCAACGGCGGAACTTTTTTCTTTTTTGACGTGTTCGCGGCAATCCCCGAGGATTCATCCCCGTCGAAAGTTCCTGAGTGGATCACAGTGAAACCGCCCAGAAACTGCACCGACTTTTTCGCACCAGCTTTAGTTAGTGGCGCGCGTGTTTTCTCGTCGAGCACGTGAACGTTTTTGTTATACTCTTGTGTCACCTTCGATTCCGCTTCCGCTGTTTTGCAGAACGACTTATTGGTAGAATCTTCTGGATGCCTCGAGGCGGAAGAAAGCCGAGTATTATTAGACATTTTGATAACATCATTTGATGTAACGCTTTCGATTCCATCTTTTGTTTCTCTGCTGTCTTTTATTACTTCCGATTGGTACGAGTTCCTCACGGCGATGGGCGCCGCGTAGCTTTTGGTGGATTTACGTCTAGCTACTTTCTCTTTATTGTTAATTTTAAAATAACTCTCGACATTGGTCGTCGCGTCGCTCCGAATCTCGTAATACTTAACGAAGCTTCTAACTTTACCCGGGGTTATCGTTACAATGTCACGAGACGATTGGTCGTTATTTATATTATCTACAGGTGTTACGGCCCTGTTATTGTCATTATCATTACAAGGGATTACAGAAGTAATTTTCTTAGCTATGGCACACTTATCGCCGCTATCCGTCGTAATATCTAACTCTAATATCGACTGACTCGCAATTTTCTTTTGATCAACAGCGCTTTCATTCGCGTTTACTTTGTCAGTCTTTTCTTCACTGCGGTGAGTCTCCTCTGACGTTACATTATACTTCTCGAGTTCTCTGCTGTCAAAGATCTTGTTCATTGTCGCGGGCGCACCAATCGAAATTCTCCTCTGAAATTCGTTTGTCTGTTCGCACTCAGTTTTTGTTTTCTTGAGTATTGGCTTGGGAATATCTTGCAATTTTTTCGACTCTGGTTTAATATCGTCACTTTTTAAAGCTGTTAATGTTTTTTCAATTTTGATTTCTACGTAAGTCTCTTCCGGTGAGATATCCGAAGATTTTTCCTTGATCTTCATCTTTGTCGGCGAGCTATCCTCCACGGTTTTAGTTTTTATATTGCATGATGATTTGACGACCATCGTCATCTGAATATTATTACTTATTGTAGTTTTCTCATCAATTGCAGGATCACGAGTATTATTTTTACTATCCTGAGATCTCTCTTCAATCTTCATTTTCGTGAAATCTTCTTTCTCTACAATTCTCTCAACGACCGGTATGTCATTATTCGCGTCAACAATCTTGCTTGTAGAATCACTGCAAACTTCGTCTCGAGATCCTTCAAATGTCAGCGAGTCGAAATTCGCATTTTCTTTCTCATTGCAAATCCTATCATCGATCACAACCGGACAAACAATATTTTCGTTATCGCCTATCTGCGTAGTCGATTTTTTATTCTCGGAACTTACTGTTTTCAACTTTATGTTACTAAAGTTACAAAGTAATTCGTTCAGTACGTCATTTTTCACATCACTAACACTTTTGCTTTCTGATTGCATTATGTCGGCGCTTGGAACCTTTTTTATTTTCTTGGAGTTTTTTAAAGCTTTTTGATCTTTTGTGTCCACTTCTGTTGCTTTATTGAAGCCAAGTTCGCTTTCTCTCGTGATATCCGTGTTCAATTCTATTTTATCTGATGCTTCCTTTGTAGTGTTCAAAGCTTCATTTATGCTTGACAAGGACACTGTAGATTGAGTCGAGATCACTTTGAAATTCAATGGAATATCTTCTGTATCATTAGATAGCATAGTTTCCAGAAAAGAGTCTCGTCTGACTTTCACAGGAACGTTTTTCTCGAAAATCTCTTCGAGTAGCAAAACGTTTTCACGATTATTCTCTGAATCTACAGAATTATTTGTTTCCTCAGTTTCTTCAATCGACAATCGTCGCGTTTCTTCGATTCTAGCGGATTTACTTGTCAGATCGTCAAAGAAAGTTCTTTCTTTCGATCTATCGTAGAAAGTATCCTGATTCACGTTATCGTCAGCGTGATCGTTTAGAGAATTGTGAGATAACTCATTGATAAAGATTGTTTCGTTCCTGGCCGTACATTTCTCTTTGATGTCATCATCGGTAACTGTTTTAAAAAATATTTCTTCTTCTCGAGGTGTACTTTCTTGAATTATTTCCCCAGTGTTTGCTTGTTCACTTTCGCAAGCCGTTTCTGAACTTTCACTTGAAAACCGACAAGTGTTCTCGGTGATTTTTAAAGTAACATCTAGCATCTCACTTTGATACGTTTGTTTTACAGCGTGTTCTTCGCTTATAGCAGTTTCTTCTAACGTCTGCCTATTTTCTTTTCCGCTTTCAAGATTCTCATGCTCGTCTCGCAATGTCAAATTAGACTCGTCTTTACCAATTTTCTCGCAATTAATATCGTTACTTTTATCGTTAAAATGCACTTGTGGAACTGTCTTTAATATCGCCTCAGCCTTGTTTACGCTCGACGGCATAAAGGCATTGTCATCCGTCGTTATGAAAGTTTCTTCCTCAGAGGCACTCGAAGCGCGTGATTTATTTTGCGAAATGTCCCCGCAATCTTTTACGTCCATGGATTCGTCTTGTATTTCAGTCAACTTCACGGAAGAAACGGTACTTTGTACGCTGACTTGCTCGTCATTCGCGAGGATAAATTTACAACTATCGCATGACACACTGCTTTTTCTATTAAAGTCGTGTTTCGGACTGTTAAAAGGAGATGTAATTACAAATTGTACTTTCGTGCCTGCACGGCATTCTGAATAATCATTTTTATCGGAAATGTAATCGGACGTTTTTTGATTATTTTTGTTCACGCTATCTTCAAATCGATAATCATCAAACTTTTGACCAAAGTTTTCATCACCGAAAGGATCTCTCCATCTGTCCAGACACTTCTCGAATGGAAGATTCGTCGTCGTCACGCGAAAACATACGTCATCCGGTATACGCGTTATCGATGATTCTTCACGGAAATCGTCGAGATTCGTGGAAGGCACGTTTACGAAATCGTCTTTATTCCGCATGGAAGACATCACGTCCTCGAAATCGTGTAGCGTGAAGAAGAGCGGTGGATATTTCTCGAGTGCTCTTCGTTTAGATGAAGAGGACAGAAACGGCGGTTTTGACGCGGTCGACTTCGGAACTGGGTCGTCACTCGCGTTGTTGCTCGCCACCAAAAGTTCGGATATCGCATCATCGTGCGATCGCGGAAACTTCGTTTCGATCATACCGGTCGCGGTGTCGGTGGTGTCGTATTCGTTGATAACACTTTCGGCACTTGGACAATTCGAAATGTCGCATTGCGGCTGACAGCTTTTGACGGCAACTCGAGATTTGTTCCGTCGAGATTTCTCCGGCGGGATCGGTTGTAAACATTTTTCCTGACATCTAACATTATTGTTCGTGATCGCACCGTTGCTTGTCATCGATGACGCGATTGGTGCGGATATAATTTTCTTGCGTTTCGTCCGCCGTGGTGGCACGGGTGGTCCGGTTGAAGTTTCATTATCTGTCGTATAAAAAAATCTTTTAACTACAGAGATAGATTGTTTTGCTAGAAAAAAAATTTTGACTAATTTTTGAGAAAATAATTTAAAATATTTGATGTTGTTGTTAATCGCGATTCTTACAATTATACATAATATAACCGAATATGTAAATGTGATTAAGTTGAAAAAAAAAAAAAACCAATTGATTAAATCCAGAATGCGAACGCGAGAGAATAACCACGGCAGACTGTTCGAGACATACTAAAGATGAGTCCTTAGAAATGACACGACAAAACTCCCCTTTTCGTAACACGGTCAATAGTAATGCTTATATGTCATTACCACACATAATTTTCACATGCTGACTGTAATTTATTTGAACATTAACTATAAATAATATAATATATTTTTTAACTTTAGTATATATTATTTTTATTAAAAAACTAAGAATAAAACTTGTTTATTATTTTTTAAATATGAAGACGTTACACGCACTCACGTAAAGGTCTATTAACAATTTTCCATTATACAGTGTAGCAAGTAATGTTGTTGAAATTTGGAACGTTCGTCGAGTAAAAAAATATATTTTGCTTCTATCAAGCAGTAATGCAAAAACAAAAACTTTTTAAACATAGTATCTTATAAATTTTCATCTTAAGAAATCGATATTATTTATCTTTTATATTTAATAAATTGTTTTGCTCGATGAACGTTCCAAGCTTCAACGACATCAATGGTAAGAGTTGCGAGAAGAATATACTTTGCACTCAAAGTAGGGCTTCGTTAAACGGATAACGCTAATTCAATTATCTGACGTAAATGCAATCTTCGGCAGTGTACAGTCTAATAAAACTCGCAGTCTTTTTACAAATAGAATTAATTATAGATAAGTTTTTCTGTCGTTTACGATCGAACAACAATAACACACGTAATACAATATCAAGAAATTCGTTTTTTCATCGCTCTAAAATTATATTATTTTTATATTATTTACCTATATGAAAACTTGATGGCTCGCTCTACTGACGTCGAAGTCTTCTATACTTAGCAGCATACTGGCAGATTTCAATGCGTTATTGTCGATAAGTTCAGTCATATACAGGCTATTTGCGGTATTATGATTGCCCATTGCGCTGGATGCGGCACTGCTATATGCACTCGAAGTATTCTGCACTGATGCTACGTCCGTCGTCTTCTGAATGATCCATTTGTTTGTCATACTGGACGCTTCCGATGACACATCAAATTTAATATCACTGTAAAAGAAAGAAAGAAACACATTAGCTGAAATTAGTAATTATATTACTTATAAAGTATTAATTATATTCGTTCAAACACTCACTGTAAATAATTGTTCTCAATAGTCCGCTGATCTCTTGATTCTATGTGGTTTTTCCGATTTGTGAGTTGCGAAAGGACCAACTCAATTGTTTCGGACGAACTTTGTAGCATTTTCAGAGCGTCCTCGTAGCAAAGGTTTAACAGATTCTGCCCATTTATCGCTACAATCCGGTCACCTAAAAAATAGACAAGAAATTGTTATTTTTATACATCTGTTTCTCACGCTCGATTTAGTAAATGAATATTTTACTTGCAAACCTTTATTGACATTTCCGGCCATATCAGCAGATCCGCCAACAGAGACCGCCTGAACATAGACGCCGCCGTCATTACCCTCCGTCACTTGCAACCCTATGCTACCACCGTGGCCGCGTTCAAGTTTGATCGTGTGTAAAATTCGTTCCTCAGCGAACGATAGCTCTTCCAAACGAACCATTAAGGATGTAGACATCGATTCGTCTTCTGGAACCCGAAACGTTTCGTCGTTGGTTCGTATATCGGTATCTATAAAAAAAAAATTAAACAGACAACGTTATAAGTTGGAAACATTAATTGTAAAAAACATTTTGTTAAAATATAAGTTTTTCTGAATTTATATAAATCGTATTGTACAGTTTAAAATTTTTCCACTATTATCTATACTAAGGTCATTTTTTATATAATTATACGCACACATTTAAAGGCACTTGAAATTGTTATTAAACTTAGATATATGTAATATTACAATTAATAATAATTAATGATAATACAATACACATATACATGTATGTGTTTTTAAGTAAAATACATAGTGTTATTACTTAGCACGTATGCTTCCGGCATGGGAGATTCATTGGATCGCGCTGATAACGATTGGACAGACGATTCAGTGTCGGATTTTAGTGATAAAGATTCCGTGTCGTCGGTAAGCGCGATATCTTTCTGCGCTAAACTGCTGTAAATTGCTCGCGTTCCCATTTTCACACCTAACCGACGTGGCAAACTGGGTGTGCGAAAACCGCTCGATTGCTTTGATGTGCCGTAGTTCGGCAAACTGGATGTCTTCATCTGCAAATGATAAAACTCGTATAAACTCGTTAGAATAATTACATTAAACATCTTAAATATATTAACATATTTTTTTTTTATTATTATACCTTTTGCAACGAGTTTTTCACGTCTACGTTTAAGACTTCATCTGGAACAGGAAATTTGTTCTTTTCTGTCAGACGGACTTTATTAATAGCGGCATATAATTCTTCAGGATTCTTAGGTTTATCTATTTCAGCGATATTGCTCGATATAACTTGTGGGAGTGAGTATGTACATTCGGTTTCTGTTTCGCTTTCAAGACCGAGAGAACCGTAAAGTTTGTTATCAGATTCCGGTTTGGTTTCTATGTGTTTCAACAAGATTACGTTCGACTTTGTTAGATCTCTGTCCGATTCTTCTTCTGTGTCTCGCGATTCACCCTCAGGTTCCAATCGCACGTTCACTTGCGCATAAAGAGCGTCTTCCTCCGATGAATAAAAGCCGGGTTCGCGACCGACGTCTTTAGTTACTACCACATTGCTATCCTTCTGAGGATTTTCGTTTTCTTTATTTTGATACTCCTCCAACTGCATTGTATAATTCACTTTTTGTTGCGCTTTGACTGTATTTGCAATTGCTACCTTAGTTTTACCATCGCCAGTTTTTGTCTTTAATGGTGTTGTTGTTTTTATTTCAAGGGGTATTCCGAAATCTGGAAAATGATAGAAAATAATTTTTTCTAGACATTTTTATCTTTAGACAAAGAAAAATATATGAATAAAAGCGATCAATATATTTTTGTATTTGTGTGTGTAATATATATATGTATATATTAAAATTATTCATGTTAAAAAAAAAGCAAATGCAGTACGATAATTTAAGTGACGTTTGTGAGTAGCATTAATTATTGTAAGATATTTTTGTGCTTAACTTTTATCCACACAGAAAGATTAACGACAAATAATTATCACTAGAAATTCCAATTTAATTTTCTGCGATATTTACGCTTCAAGATTTTCATAGAAAAGCAGCGCTAAAACGCGGAGAGCAAAGTGTCGTAATTTAGGTAGTTTCCCGCCGCATAAGTTCCGCAAGAAAGTTCAATTTCCCTAAGCATTTCAGCAAATTTAATCGGTAGAAAAGAGTGTACCTTTCGCGATACCCTGAAGCGATGTGAGCTCCGAACGAAGTCTCAAGAAGAACTGATGATGCAGGGAGGTAAGTTTGAAGGCGAAGTAACTTCTAGAAAATAAAAAAGAGAGTACATTAACGTAGATCGTTAGTGTTTGCGCGCGATGATAGACATAAACACTATATATATTTCCGTTCAGACACCGTTCGTGATCAATCTTTTAAATCGCAAAAACGAAATTACAACACTTACTTTCGATGATCCATTCGCAATTTGAACTTGCACCGTTTTCCGTTTAGCTTGCTGTACACCATCAGGCAGCTCTTACTAAAACTCAACTTTTGTACTTCTCGCCACTGAAAGTGAGCTAGTTCCGTTCTCTCCCTCGGTTCGCCTCCTCGCTCCAGCAATTTCAATCCTTGAGAATGTATCGCCAGCCACACGTTGCTTTCTGTTTTCTTTTTGCCGTCCTTGTTTTTGTTGCTACTGTCATTAATGCTATTGGTATTGTTGCAAACTTCGTTGCGGCGTAACTTGCCGTGCTCGTTCGCGTGCGAAATCAACGGTGCGTTCTCACGAGAAGCCGATTGGGATCTGCTGTAAGCAGAATAAACTTCCCGACTGGATTTTTCATGGTGATAAGGGTTTTTCGAGTCGTCAGACGACGACACTACGACGTTGTCGGACACCGCGTTTTTGCTCTTTCGCTGCTGCGCTATCAGTTTCTCCAGCTCTTTGGAGTCCATCGTGGCGATGTAGTAGTGCGAACCATAATCCGGCAAGGATTGCGCGTGAGTTATGAACATCTCTTCGGCTTTGTTAGAGTCCAGACCATGGCGGTCGCGGTGAGCGCGGTGTAACTGCGCCCGAAGTGTATCGGCGTCGACGCAAGCCTGCGATTGATGCCGATTCGCGCTCAATATTAGTGCCTCCGGTACATAGTGCTCGAGGAGGAAGTAATCCCCGCATCCGTGCTCCTGTGGAGTATACAATAACTTCAATGAAGCAGAGAAATCGCTGGTGAACTATGAAATTATCGTTACTCTGTCTATACACGCGTCAGTTCCATGTTTTCAACTATTATTTTAACCACTGAAAACTTCGATTAGTAATCGCTTAATTATTCTTACAGCTAATTAAATTAAATTCTTATTAAAATTGAATCACATTTTTTATTTTAATTAACTGTCTAATTAAAATAAGTTAAAGATTAAAAAATTCTTCAATTTACCGATATGTAAAAATAATTCTGATGTTCTTTAATTCTCATGTAGGAATTAATTCTGCAGTACAAAAGTAAGATTTTCGAGAAGAATCACAAATATTCTTATTACTATGTCGCAGCTCCAAAGCAATTTCACTTAATATTATTATTTAGAGCTTAACAATCAGCCTAATGTTCTCGAATATTTTACCGTATTACGACGATAATTTCATTTCAAGTATCGTATGAATCTCTCGTTAACTCACGGTGACGTTGTAGTTCCCAAATTCGGCTTGAAGCGCAAGACCCGTCAGATTGATTAATTCGGAGTAAGGACAAACCAGCTGCTGCTCCAATATACATCGCCTTATTTGTAAGTATAGTAGATGCTTTGATATCCAACTTCTGAAAGAGATACGGTCAGTTAGTTACAATAATCAAGTCATATGCATTGTCGTTGTCGGAGTTGGGTTGGGAACAAACCTGATGCCACGAAGGGACGGCAAGAAGAATCGAAGCCGCAAGTACAGCATGAAACTGGTCGGTAAACCCAAAAGACCTTTGCTCTTGCTGCTGCTCAACCATCCTGGTGGTGCGACTTTATTCAATTTCGTGTCAGGCGGTAATATTGCGAAATCTCCGGCTAGTAATACAGCCAGTCCTAGAGTGAAATTTTCATCGAGACTCTCCGCTTGAACAATAGCCTGCAAAGAGATTTGCTTATACAACGTGTGAAATAATATTTTTCCGCTTTTAGTTCTTTAAAAGTTTATTGTGACGCGACGCCATATTTATTTCTATCGCGAAATAATTGTTTATTGGTGCGAATTTGTGAAAGTAATCTAATTTAAAAGTTCGAACTCTTGAGCCTCGAGCGCCATATAAAATCCTCTATCTATTAAAAACTAACGCGTTGATATTTCAAGTATTCTTCAGTCACGTTTAAAGCTCGAATTAAGTGGTAGATGTAGAAAAAAAAGAAATTACGATTCAAGACAAAAACTTGCTTTTTTATAACTACCAAAGCTAAACAATAAATTTCCTCACTTTACTTCTGCAAGTTGCTTAACTATACATCTCTCTGCCAACCAAGTTTGTCAGGCATTCTGTATGCTTCTGTTTATGAAGTTTAAAAGCCTTGGCTGTGTGTGATATAGTATTGTTTAATTAATTTTAAATATTACAGTTTGACATATAATGTCACTTTATTCACGTATAAACAATTGCATAAATAATGTAGAACAATTTTCTATTCCAAGATAAAGTATTTTTTATTTTATATTGTTAGTTTTAGAAATATTTACAAGAATCGTTCTAAAATTGATTTAAAGTTGAAAAAAGGTAACGAAACAAATAGTTTTTGAACAAGAAGGAATTTCACGATACATTTGTCGTTCAGATCGCATAACTCAAGGTTGTGGATTTGTCATATATAATGATTAGGCTTGGCGGTTCGCCAGAACTTCTCGTGAGTTCACGCCGGAATTTGTGGTCTCGTAAACAACCGGCTATGTCTTGGCTTTCGCGGCCCAACCGCGAGTTCGAGAGGCTACTACGCGCGAGTATTACGATTGAACCAGTTTCCGCTTAAGAGAACTGGAGGACAAAATATGTTTTTTAAAAGAGTTTTGAAGGAAAGTATATTAAGAGTACGCATTTTATCCGTGCGCGCACCAAATAATTTCTTTGCAAAGATCTCGAAATATATTTTATACTTATAGATGATACGATTTATTGACGTTCTCAGAAATGATCTCTAAAAAAGTTTTACGACATAGAAGACTTTCTTGCAATAAAACAGAGTAATACATTTAATCTATTTAATAAGTCTTTTTGATATCGTATATGTGTGTAATATTTCATCTCTCTTTTTGATAGGTTTTCATCAAACACACACATATGTAAGTATACATTTTTTAATACAATGGAATATTATTTTAAAATATATTATGAATTATATGTTAAGATATTTTTTCAATCGTAATATTATATATATACGTAGTCCATTCAAGTAGATATAATTGCCCGACGAATTGAGCCCCTTATCGGTAGCGGCCACTCTCCATGGCACATTCTCGATAGCTCTCACAGTTTTGATAGTTTCAATCAATTTTCTTGGGAAAACAAAAACGGTAGCTGAATGCCAAACTTTAAACTTGACAGGTCGTTCATATAAGTAATAGTTATTTCAATAATAATGATAATTTTTTCAATAATTATCTGTTTTTAGCAAAAACATAAATTCTGAATCGTTCTCCAGAAAATAACAAAAACTTTTATTTTATTATTTTTTAAAATATATATAAAATATGAAAATCACTTTTTTTGTGTTTTTGTCAGAATTCATAACAATATAAGAATAAAAACAACCAACAAAAGGTTAAAGTTTGGTGAATTGTTATTTATTACGCCGATACTTACCTGGAATAAATCCCCGGCTGTAACCTTTTGAGGATCACAAGTTACCTCTACACGTTGTCCTGTTAGCATTATTACAACTATCCGGCCAGAGTTGCTCGCCTACGCAAACAAAATTAATTACTAGTTTATCATTATCATGTCATTTTTCTTTCTTTTTTTTCTGCAATAAGTATCTCTTTCTTTTCATTAAACTAGAGTTATATGCAACTTATACAAATATATTTTAAATGTATATGTTGTATATTATACGACAATATATAATAATACACAAAAGTTAAAAACATAAATTACTTATAGGTTTTTATTTTTAATGATATATTAAATGTTTACGCTTTATTAAATAACTCATATCGATTTCCAAAAACTTGTGTACAATTAAGGTGGACGTCATCAATATCCGGTATGGTCTAGTGGCAAGGATACCTGGCTTTCACCCAGGAGGCTCGGGTTCGATTCCCGGTACCGGAAAATTTTTGTTTTTACACACAAATAATATAAACAAGAAATTTTTTTAAATAGTAAATAAAAAATAAATTTTATATATAATTTTATGCATTCTTTTGCATATATGATGTACATATTGTACATATTATATTTTAATATTTAAAGATAAATAATTTTATGTAATTTATATACATATATAATGACATAAATATTAAATTTCATAAGTGTACAAAATAAGTACAAAAGACTATTTTTATAAAATATGTATTACTGTAATATTAATATGTTTTGTGTATGTAATATTTTAATTATTATCTTTTGTAGTAATGTAACATTTTGTTTAAAAAAATTGTATGAATATTGAATATATTGATATTTAAATATATAATACAAAAAATACTAATAAAAAAAAAATTACAAACATTTTATGTCAAAAGATTAAATTTCCGGTACCGGGAATCGAACCCGAGCCTCCTGGGTGAAAGCCAGGTATCCTAGCCACTAGACCATACCGGATTGGAAGAGGTTCTTCTAAAGTTACAATATAAGCAATTGTTGGTAAAACAAAAAATTTACACAATGACTTTAAAATAAGTAATATATAATACATTATTATATTACACATTATGCATTTATTTTAAAAAGAAGACAATAAACAAAGTCTTAATAAAGTATTTGTATAACAATACAAAAACTCAAAAAAATCATATTTATTTTGGTTGTATAATTGTTTCTTTCTTAATTTTTATATAAAACTAAAAGTTTTTAGAAATACAAATTTTAATATACAGGGTCTCCAGTAATAACTATATCACTCGTGGACAGATAAAGCCGATAGTACCGCGTCAAAAAGTCATTGCAAAACTAATAATAAAAAATTTTTCGATTCAATACAATTCGCTCTACTTGCTGACATGAAATGACAATTGTTATCAGACATTCTATGTATGTGTGATAATTGGGTAAAATATAGGCGTTCTTAACATAATCCGGTATGGTCTAGTGGCTAGGATACCTGGCTCTCACCCAGGAGGCTCGGGTTCGATTCCCGGTACCGGAAGTTTTTTTTTTTTTTATTCTTTACAATATAATTAATATGGATAACTAATTTTTTTGAAATTATGAGATTAAAAATTATAAGTATTTAAAAATATATATTTTAAAGTAAGCAATTTAAACTATGCAAAGCACAAGATATAGCGTACCAATCAATATCGCGATAAAAGTAGCAATAATTAACATCGGAATATTCAAAACTTTCGCGTTTTGACTTTATATGCATTTTGTAAAAGAGAAAGAGAAAAAACTTGTATTTTCATACCTTGATTTGGCCTACGCATAACGTTTTCGCGGGCTGATTGGCACGAACCACAAATTCAGGTCCTACACATTGAGCTTTGTTGAAACATCTCATAGGACCACCAAGCGTTCGATACAAGCGTGATGGAGCTCTTTGTACTGCTTTTCCCCGTCTACCTCTTGGCCCATTTCTTGTCAATATTCTGAAAATAGGTTTTACACTTTTTCTAAATTATTAACAAATAAATAACGAGAATAAATTATAGAAGTATGTAAAGTTTTAGAAAAAGCGTGGTAAATTATCATAAAATAGACGTACATAATTTTTTAACGAAGGCTGATATTGCAGAAGCTTTATTTCTCTTGGATTAATTTTTTTCTCATTTTCCTTTTTTCTCTAAACCACGTGATTAATATGGATCAAGCTGGCTGGGGCTTATCATTCGGTATAACAGACCGCAATGCTCGTAAGTAAGCAGCGAACCGGAACGCTTATAGCAAAATTTCACAGACGTGGAATGCGATTCGCTATATGCAGCTGGACATTAACAAACTCTCGCACTGAGTTTAATTAAACTTTAACTAGGGTAGACTCTACGGATGTTTTTTTCGGGCGCTCATCGCTAAGTGCCTTCTTATTTTGACTTTTTCTTTTCTTCTATTCTGTCTGTCTTCTGCCATTCGTACTGGAACTTAGAGAGAAGAAACGAAATAAAAGATCACAAAGTTTTTTTGAGGCCAAAACAATTTTTGCGATGCGAAAGAAATTATATAAAGAATAAACTTGCAATCGAACAATAACATTTATCTTACTAATATTTTCGGAATATTTTTGAATACGGATCGTTGAAAATTTTACACAGCAAACATTAATTCTGCATAAAAATTTCTGCGCTTTTGTTAGAGAATTACCGAGTTATAAAAACAATAGTTTAGTTTAATCAATTAATATTCTAATTTAATTTTTATGTAACATAATTTGTAGTAACTTTTATATTCTTTCTCTATAGTACATGTATGCTTCTCTATTTTTCTCGACTAAATGTCATTATGAAATCTAGGATTGTAACTTTCGCGAAGGTTAAAGATTCACCGGTGTACGCCACGTTTTGATTTTTTCATGACCGACATACAAAGCACACTACAACCGGCTGCATCAACCAGTCGATTTCACGCGCTCCGGGTGAGGAGCGCTTTGAAACTACAATAGTTAGCGTCAACGAAGCTTCAAGTAGTGCCTTTTTACGAGAGAAGCCGTATAGTCGCTCGGAAGCGTTTATTAACACGAACATATGAGTGGGATGCAAAACTTAATAATGCGGATGGCGCGTACGAAGATTCCGTGACTCTTTAACGTTCCCTTGTGCTTTACTTTAATATTCGCTCTCGTTGCAAAATTAATGAAATTCCGACCGGGAAAATATGAATTTTGATAGCGGTAAAAATTTTGAGAAATGGTCAATTCCAGTTGTCACACGAACACTACGTGCGATAATAAGCCACCGTTTGACATTTGTTCTTCTGAAGAATGAAATTTGTCAACAATAACAACAATACTGCTATCGCTATCTACATATCGTTTCGATACTTATCAATCAGCCGATATATTGTATATAATATATTTCTGGATCCCCTTCGTCTCTCTAATATTATTTTACACAAAGTCTGATATTATTTTGCACAAAGTTGCGAGTCGGTTTGCTCTTGTATGACGGCGCTATCATACATCGGCGTTGCTCTAAGGAAACTCTGTGTACGACAGGAAGAGCTAATTTTCTGCTTTTCAAGAGATACCATACTTAATATAAAAAGGAGTGTCTAATTAAGAATGCAAGTCATCTCAGACTCACTCGTTTTCTTCTTCTCTTTTTGCTTCAAACAAAATTGGTTATTGATTAAAATTTTATTGTAGTAGAACAAACGGTTCGCAGAGATTTAAAATAGCAAGTTGCATCAGAATTCTTTCTCCGCTGTGTAATGAATAATAACGCAACTCGTTATTTAAGTTTCTGATGAGCAATCTGTTTTCTTTTTTCTTTTATAGCGACTGAAACTAGTTTAACAGGCTACAGTGAATTAATGTCAGATAATTAATCGCGAAAATACAAACAATAGCTACCTCGGTGGTTTCGCTGGCGGTTCCGTCTGGCTGTTGCACTCCGAGTCTGAGAGAGCAGCTCTTCTGAGGGAAGTGATAATTCGAGGTGGCTTCGGAGGTCCCTGAATTCCTCTGAGCTTTATGGAAGACACTGGATTTTGTTGTCGAATCGTCTGTTCTTCCTTTCGTGTGACGCCACCGCTGTCGCATCGAGGATCGGTAGTCGCAACACTCGGTTGCGACAGTCGCTTGAAATCTTTATCAGATTGTATTCTGCTCGGCAACTGGGGGTTTGAGTGTTGTCTTTGTAGAAATATCCTTCCCGGAGGTACTCGTCCATAAAGATCTTCGCAAAGACGCTCGCTCGGTTGCGAACTTACATCGGACTGTGAACGGCCGGTGTTCGAAGGATGCCTATTTTGTTTGTATTTTGAATTACATGCTTTGAATACTTAAAAAGTAGAAAAAACATTGCACGGAATGAATTCAATATAAAAGTTGTGTTTCCTAACTGATCTCTCATTTGTTCTTTAAAATATAAAAATAAAGCACAAATAAATTCGATTTGTTCTTTTGGAGTTAATGCGGGTATGTATTCTGCGCGTACCTGTTTATTGACGATGATCTACCGTAAGCTTCAACGCCGCGGATCGCGGGAGCTTTCGCCGACAATCCATTGACTCTCACATCCTGGGAGCTTAAGAAGGGCTTAACCGGCAGGGCATATATCGGATCGGTGTAAACATTCCCGTCGGGATTACCATCGGCCGTAGCATTCATCGTCGTCGGCAAATTGCCGCTGCTTCTGGTGTGTTGAAGCCGCGTGTAGACTGGCTGCGAATACGTCCGCGAATGATGATAAATCCGGCGTTGATGATATGTTGTTGACGGTCCGATCGATCGGCTGCCGCTCTGAATATCCAGCTGCGATGGAAACTGCGCTTTGCAAGTGCTCAAGGTAGCCTCTTGCTGTTGCTGCATTTCGCTTAAGCTCGTTAAATTGGGATGCGATTGAGAATTGCGCGATTGCGCTCTAAAGTGGGCCCCTTTCATGCGATAATTGTGATAATTGTAGTGATAATCTTGCTGGGTCTTTGGCGGCTGTTGCGTGTGATCCTGTGCGTGATGTTGAAGCGAATAAAATTGATTATCCGGAACGTAATTCTGCTGTAGTTGTGGCTGATGACGCTGTTGAACAGTCAGCTGATTCGACAAGTGTTGCCCGACACGATTTTGTTGTTGAAACGACGACGGCTGACCGTTTGCAGCTGGTTGAATATGAGTCTGTTGTTGCCGTTGTAAATGGTGATGATAACCGTAGGTCTTTTGGTGATTTAATTGATCGGTGATGATCCGCGTAGGATATTTGATGTTCATCTGATAATATGTCGCTCGTTTTCGCGCGGCATACTGCGGCGACCGCACAACTTCCCGATACATTTCCATTACTATGTGCGTAAAAGGCTTGGCTTGTAAACGCGTCCGACAATATTCAGATATCACCTACAAAAAGCAAGAACACGATATCGCATTATTGTCGAACTCATATTATGTGAAACGACTTAGATTGATATTTGAACTAGAAAGAATTTTAATAGAAACTTTATATACATATATCTGCTAGATATATATATATATATATATATATATATATATATATATATAAACATCCAAATCTAAAGTTCTTAATAATCGCAGACATAATAAGACCACGTCGATACGTTTATCGCGCTACTCAGCGAGCCGATTATCTAGTTTTGAAACTTTCGCGTCTCTCAGCAGACGAACTATTAGCTTAAGAGAACAATGGCTGTGTAGCCGGAATTCTATAGATCCAATAAGCTGAAATCCGCAGAGCGAAATGTCACTACCTATTAACGCTCTATTGTATACCGAGAAGTATTAAGTATAAAACTTAATACGGTAAAAGATTTCGAAAACATGGAATTCGATCAGAAGATAATATTATAATCCGGTAGACAATTTAATATAGAGAAATACCTATATTTTGTATAATATAACGACAAAGTTTTTTATTCTTCCCCGACGAAAATTTTCTATTATATGTCAAGCTACGACCAGACTGGCACGACGTTGATTTCATCATTCCGAAATATTCAAAAATAAGCGATGTGCGACGTAAGTAATAGTCGTTTAGACTATTATTCTTAATAAATAATGGCAAATGGTGAACTATCGATTCCTGCCACAATTGCATTCACCAATTTGCAAAGTCAGGGCTAAGGTTCTCGTCTTAACCCCCGACGCGTTCAACTTCCAGCTGCTTTACGCGCTTTATCTGCGAGAATAGATACGGCTAGACAAAGTAGGTACTCGGACGGATAATTTATTGGACGCCGAGGAATCTTCGTTGAAATTGCGGCGCCGTGTTACGCTGCACGCTGCGCCCTTCGCGTCTTTCCATCTCCGCTAGCCTCGACCAATTTCATCAATTTTGGGGGTTATTAAGATGTAGCTGCAAACTTATCGCGGCTCGGAATAGACGACTTATTGTGATCTCCACCGCCTTGTTCTTCGCACGCGATAACAGTTCACGGCGTTTTTGAGATTGCTGGCCGTTAATCATCGACTTTCGCAAAATTATCATAGCTATAAAATACTTTCGTCTGCAATTTTGCTTTTAAAATCGCCGCTTGCCATAGTTTTTAAGCCACGCTAAAACCTCCGAAAGATTCTTGGAATTGCAAGCGAACCGGTTAGCGAATTTATTTCTTGTAATGTCGCGGCACCGTCGCCTAATGACGTCCCTGCGGCTGCATAAAGTAATCTCTCTCGAGAGCGAGATTTGCTTCGCGACTTAGTTCGCCTAAATTTATCGGTCACTTCACCGCGTTTTCATTAAGCTCGTTTTATTCTTCATTGTAACTTTCTCTCGTAATCGGTATAGTGTTATCCACTTGGGCTATTATAAAAGATAAATCGTTTGTGTTTAGATTTATTTAGCTGTTAAATGTCTTGATTAATTTTGAGTGAATTATTAGAATTCGAATAATAATAAGTTTTTGCATGCATGAATGAACGGCATTCATAATTTGATAAAGTAAAATCTTTTTTTTCGTGTTTAAAATTTCTGAAGAAAAGAAAGAGATTTGGTCTCTCACACCGCACATACATATCTAATAGAAAATTTATATATTTTTAAAAAGTTGACAGAAAAAATTTAAAAAGTGTCGAATTATCTATGTTCATATAAAAATATAATAGGTATGCGCATTGTATTCTTGCGATGCATCCAGACGATGTTGCTACGTGCAATCGCATATTCTATTATACTATCTGTTTGTCCTAATATTTACACTCGAGAGAAATCTGTATTATGCGCGTTTCCTATCTGTTTACACTTCAATCAAAATCATTTAATCACGATTGAGAACATCCATCGCCAGTTTATCGATTGCCATGATTAAATTTCATCTTGTCATTTGCAGCTTTATAAATAATAAGATAATATTCAATAAATAGAAACCGATTGTATATATATATATATATTAGTTCTCTTGATATGTAAATCGCAATTGTGAAATTGAATAGACATTGTATCTAAAAAACATGCAATGATTTGATTCTGATACACAAACAGCGAAAGTTTTAATTAATATTTGTGTTTGTATTTATGTGAATAGATTACATGATACAATACAATAAGAGAAATTAATTGTATTTATTGATGGATTTATATTTCAAAGATTATTTACTAAATTAATGAACATGTGCAAAATAGCACGTTTATTGGAATAACATCGATACTTATTTTTAATATTGTAATGATAATGTTGTCTTTGTGTTTGAATGTCATGCATAAACCTTTTGCGACGTTTTTTTATTACAATCAAATCAAATGACACATTTTTTTCACAATGGCATGAATCATTTTCCACTAGTATTATTTTCATTATCTTTTTTTTTACGCAGCACCTTTTAAAACGTGTTACACCGCAACTCGTCGAGCGGTGGTGGCTGGGACGAACATTGATTCAATTGTGTGTGTGGTTTTCTCTCTTTCTCTCAGTTCATATTGAAAGTGTTATACGCATATAGAGTAAAATATAAGAATGTATACAACATTATGTGCTGTTCTACATTTCTCTGCGACTATATATTCTCTAAGAAATTAAAAATGACTTCTTTTTATCTTGAAAGAAAAGAAACAGAATGAGAAGAATTTCATATTACATGTCCTTTCCAACTTTTTAATTGTCAACATTAAATATCTTGATAAATAAGAAATTTTTATGAATATCTCGCTATAACAAAATTTTAAGTCATTCAAGTCATTTAAAGTATTAAAAAGAGTCAGCAACACACAGACTTTTATCATATAAATTGGATCTATATTTTTAATTTGAGTTTGTTATTTTTATCTTATTATAGAATGCTTTGTGCAGTAAGATAAGTTTTGTTAGATATGCAATTCAAACATAGAGAGAAAATCGTCTCTTATATTACAATATAATACATTCTTTGAAATTTATTTACGTGCACGATGTGTCTACAACACAATATTGAAACGTCCGTTACAATACAATATTGAACGTTCGTGTTTCCTTGTCACGCAAATCATCGGCGTCTGTCTACATCTCGGGTATCGTCTCATCGTCCGTCTCGATGCACAAATGCTGCGCAGCGTGTTCACTCTCTTTGTGATAGGTGATTCAATTAAAGCAAGCTTCTATGCAGATGGCGACTATCCAAGAGCCGCATGGTGTCGTGGCTATGATTAAGCTATGTGGTCCATCGATTAATCCTCGTACAGATATTACCAAAGTCATATTTAAACTATGTAGCTGGTTAATTATTTTTCGATTAATTATTTTTTATTATTACAGAATTATGAGAGTTAAAAAGACTGTGTGATATAAATTGTCACAAAAAAAAAAAGAAGACAATCATATATACTTTGTTAGATTATCTTCTCTAAAAGTACATGAATATAATGTATGAAAATATTACAACAGCTACGGCATCGAAACTGAAGCATTTGCTGCAGTTACACTCGTAAGAACCGACATAATACTCCGACATGTCTCGAAATTTCAGTGTCACGCTGACGTCACGTATTATTAACGACAAATTGCTTTATTATCTCACCATAGAGTCGACCTGGTTCCTCTTAGTGTCATGTCCTGCGCATATGCGCCTAATTCTAGTCCGACGCAGCTGCTTCGCAGTTCACACGAGCACGTTTGCAATGCTGAATTACTCATCATTCGTAACGTAAGATATGAAAATTAATTTAGCTACATAACATTTGACGCGCGAGTAGTTGATTTTGTTATAAGGATCGGTTTACCACGATATATGGTTACTTCATGTATGATTATACGTATATATAAAGCTTATAATATATCTATATATAACGCTTTAAAAATAGACTATAAGAAATAATAAAAGAAATTGTAAAAATGATGACTATGATTGATTACGAGAAATTAAATCCTAATTAATCAACATCACTTG
The DNA here is from genome assembly GCA_014825455.1 of Pseudomyrmex pallidus. Classification (NCBI taxonomy): domain Eukaryota; kingdom Metazoa; phylum Arthropoda; class Insecta; order Hymenoptera; family Formicidae; genus Pseudomyrmex; species Pseudomyrmex pallidus. Next base: position 44,570 of record QVNV01013274.1, read on the forward strand.
TATACGTTATTGGATATCGCTTGCGTGACTATAGATTACTTACGGCCGTAGATTGATGTATTATGCTTATCTGACTGAAATCGTTTCGAACAGTTGCTAGCGATGTAGGTAACTGAAGAATCGAAAATGTTTAATGAAAAGATACATGAGGAAAATGACTTGCGCGTTGGCACGTGAAATGAAATATTGAATGCTGAAAAGACACCAGATGATATTTGCTGATTTATTTCGCACGAGTGACAGTGTGCGCACACAAAACGGACTTGGAAATTTCGAGCTGTTGCGGCAAAAAAATTCGGTAGTCTCGGGTTTTTATTAACAGATTGTACATCGCTCCGCACAATGCTCGCCAGTTATGTAACACAAACATTGTGTGCGTGTGCGTGAGTTGCGAGAGTGTGCGAGAGTGTGCGACAGTTTTTCGAAGAGAAAAAACAAAACGCGTTGAATGTATATTTGTGCAATTATTATAAAAAATTAAATAAAACTGACAAAGTACAATGATATCGCTAGAAAAAGACCTTATATTGAATAAGAAGATTTTAATGAGTCTCAAAAACTTACGTCTAGTAGATTCATCAAAGAGGCACGTCTGCGAGGATCAGGCTCTGTCATGGCAGCCAACACAGATTGCAAAGCGGAAGAAGGTGAAACGGAGACAGTCCCCGTCAACGCTGCTGCTCTAGGAGTCGTGTCCAATAACGCTCTTCCTAAAGAATACATCCACATCTGCAATTAAAAAAAGATTAAGTTTTAGTAGATTCACGAGTAGATTCACAACGACGAAAATTGATCAAAAGATGAAAAGAATAAGACAACTTATTCCTTTCACTTTTATCTGGAAAACACTTATACATTATATATACAATATTTCTGCTGAGTTTTGTACACTTGATTTTCAACAATTGTAAATACTTTCTTGTTTTGAGCGCATGCCGATTAATAAATAAAGGAGCAATAGCACACATTTCTCAAGCAAAGATACAGCATTCTCAGACGCAACTTTCATACATTGGCTAAATTGTTGTGTCGCGCGTCGAATAATAGATACATCAATTGTGAATCTCGAAAATCGAGCCTGTTTTCATGTAAAACGGATTTAGCAATAATAAATTTTTTTTCTTTTTTAAAAAAGAAACATAAACGCTCTCATACACACACATTTAGACACATATCTAGAAGGATTATATGGATTCTAGAATATCGATATCAGTTACCAATGTTTCTTACTAAAAAAAAAAAAAAATTTCCGATATATTCATCATAGTTCGATAGTACTTTGACAGTACTTTGAGATAGATTATGTAAATTTCGATACATGAAAAATAAACCTCACGCCAGTTCTACTCTTGATATTTAGAATAACTAATACAGACAATAAATAACAACATAGAGAAGAAACTAAATAAGATTTTTTCAATATGAACAATTCCAATATTATGTACATTTTCGTAAAATACAGTGTTTGCATTAGTTGTAATTACATTTTTTGGTTTCTACCTTTTTTTTTTTTTTTTTGCTTAGCGGTATGCGAATATAATTCGTTAGCATTCGTAATTAAACGAGTAAAAAAGCGCAGATTTTTTGCAAATTCAAGCCGCATTGCCTTCAAGCCTGCAACCGCAGCTTTCTTGTTTAGTTACGCAAAAGGGAAGCGAAAGAGATGGTAACTGTGTCACATACACCGCTAGATCCACGTGATTCCCATCGTATACCGTGGTGTCAGAGAGATCACTCTGGCAACTCGCTCATGCACTACCACATCACGCTGTGAAAAATATAAGAGCGACAACCACCGGAAAGAGGAACGGTTTTTCGCGTTGACTTCGTGTCGCCCAGGTAATCGCTGTATGTTATGATGTTGAAACTGCCGCCGTCGGGCATTTTGTGTACCCCGGAAAGGTGGAACCATGACACAAACACGAATAATGCACACGATCCCGCTATCGGTGACGGATTTAGGACATATTTTGAACCAAAAGTATGATTTACACACTTACACTGAAAAAAATAGAAATTAAGTCTTGAATAAATTTCGAGATTGGAACGATAGAAAGATATTATACATGTGTCTATTAAAATTTTTATACAAGATAAAATACTCGAGACATAAAAAAAGATTTTGGAAATACCTACTTTATATATTACACAGACAGACAATTACAAAATATTCACATCTTAAACTCGTGTTATATCCGCTATTTTCTTAATGCCGTCAGAGAAGATTACAAAAGAAAAGAAAAATACACAAATTATTGTTGCTCTCGTTTACTTTCTTCTTCATTACATTATACAGAGAGAACTTGTAGGAAAAGACGACTCCTCTTTCGCGCTTTGTGACTGCAACGTCAAATTAATTTCCTCTTGCAGATGTAGAAATCTTTTCTTCTATCTTCCTGTCCGAGTTGTAATACTGAATATTCAACGAACTGTTAATTATCTTCTATCTAAAGCACAGAGAAACGTAATAAAATTTATCATATTTTCTACGGAGAGCACGCAGTAAAGCACACGCTCTTTTTAGTTTTCTTTCTTTACGAAAATCTCGTGTAATCGCGATAAATCCGGATATTTTTTCTATATCAAGTTTTCAAGTATTGTTAACGAAGACATATCACTGCATCCGATTGAAACTGAATATTTTAATGTTAGTTTGCGTAACAAGTACAGGCAAAGAGAGAAAAAAAAAAGAAATTGAATTAAATTCTAACGAGTTTTACTGCTCCAAGTATTTCACATTTAATCACTACCGTGCTTTTGCGTTAATCAATATCTATTCTCTTTTTTTAAACAAGAAAGAGAATAAATATCTTTTATTCAGACATTACCACCACTATAATATTCTCTTATTTTGACAAAATTAATTTAGACAAAAAGATAAAATGTCTGTAAGTTTCTTTTGACTAACTACTGTATAAACCACTATATAAACTTGTATTTTACGCAAATAAGGTTTTGGCAATTACATTATGTTAAATAGTATGAAGTCGACTTTATTTATAATAATTGAACATTGTGCTAAATCTTTATTCGGAAGATTTACTTCTCTACGAACAAACTCTCTTGACTATGACGTTCCTTCGTAGTAACGTAAGCATAAATTATCGCATGTCTATCGCATGATTAATGAGCGCGGCGGTGGAATGCATCAGGGTTGTACGCTTTTTTGTGAAGAGTTATCTTCTCATAGAAGGATAGAAGCGAAACAGGGGAAAGCTTCAGAATTGGTGATATAAACGAACGAAGGACCGAAGTTTATTTATCGTGTGCGCCGTTTGTTCTCCCTTTAATCTGCAGAAGATAAATACCAGTCCGTTGGGGTAAAACAACGGAACCCTATCCGAGGCCGTTGACGGGAAGAAAGGATGGTGCTAAAAAGGGGGAAAGGGATCGCAACGAGGGTGGAGGAAGTGGAGATTGCGAGAAAATCCGCGTTGGATAAAAAAGTGCAGGAGAGAAACAGAGAAACTGTCGTCGGCCTCTACTGCTTCTCTGTCGGTTCTTCGAATGGTTCGCCTCGCACAACGACGAAACCGTTAAAAATTCACTGGGCGTTGAAACGCAGCGAGCAAATAAAAAAGTCGAGCTGTCAAAAGACTACCATGGCTTAATCTCTTTCGCTCTAAAAGGATTTTAATAGGAAGCGTTAATAATTCTTTTTGTGCAATTCTCTTCTAATTATATATCATCGATTGTTTCTCTCTCTCTCTCTCTTTCGCATAAATATATTATAACTTGTAAGCGCATACGTATAACTGGCCGGATAAACGGAGTTGTTTCTAATGTGTTTGCCCGTCCGATTTCTCGCTGATCGTGTTTATTTCGCGATGCGCAATCATGCAAAATTCTCTTTTCGATATATTTACTTTCGTTAGTATAATATCAAGCAATCAGATATTGCATTATTTGATTAATCGTTTGGAAATTTGTTCGAACGTTTCGTGCATTCGTAGAAATTATGTCAGAGAAAGTAAATTGGAAAAAGAGAAAATTTATCAACGAATAGAAAGGTTAAAGTATAGTGAAATAATAAAACAAAATTTTACAAAATGCCCATGATAATCAATAATTGGTTAGATAATTGGAAAGCAAGTGTAAAGTCAGAATATTGTTTTAAAACGCGAGATATTCTTGTGTGACGCTTTACTAAATTACATGTGTGCCATTAATTGCTGCGCTGAAAGTGACGTACTTTTTCCGAATCCGTGTCTGAATAAACGCGACCGGGTCGATATTCTGGCGGCAGGTACGCACGAGCAGTTTCCGGTGGTGCGAGCTGCAGCAAAACCCTACCACGTGGTGTCAGTTCCAGTGTGTGCGGAGTCACCACCGGTCCTGCTCTCGAACCACCTACCACGCCTCCATCTGAAACAAATATTAATGGGAAATGCGAGCTTGTTGTCAAAAGCCATAAACTTATTTCTACGGTAATAATTCCTCGTAGCGTGACAAAAAGTTTGCAGAAGGCATTTAAAACAATCAAGTGTCTAATAAGCAAGTATCTTTTATATCTCATTGTTATATACTAATATACATATTATGTAGCGTGAAAACAAAATCTTTTAGCAACATTTTTATGTAAAACTTAAGCTGTATATTGATATTCTCTTAATTTATTTAATCAAATAACATAGGTATTTCTAAAAAACGGGAACATTTTTTTCTGCAAAAGTTTGCTGTACGGCAGTGTATAATATGTCGTTTTTAATAAACCGCGATTATGAATATGTGTCGAGCTGTTTTATGAGATATTAAAAGTTATAATTATTAAAATTCTTCGATCAATTAGTTTCTGAACTAGCTGACATGGTTTACAAACAGCTCAACATAAATTAGTCGTAGATGAATAGCTTCACTCAAAATTGCTTACAAGTTTATTTACTATGCGCATCTTTGCCATCTTGAATTATTTATTTTTAAAATAGCGCGTTTCGGTTTATTCAACGTTCACGACTTGTCGCTTATACGTGAAGCGTGTCGATGAAATTGTAAAGTTAAATCGCGTCGAAGTCGGGGAAAAGATTAAAGAAAACCTCTCCGATAACCCGCAAATCTCATCTTCTTTTGCAAGCACGTAATCGTGTTTTCTTCGCTCGATCTGCATCTACAGTTTTTGTGTCGACTCAGATGCTCAACTCTCCCATCGATGTCTTTAGGTAACTTCCTCTGCGTAAGGTAAATAACGGAAATTGATCGAGATCGAGTTTTGTTGTCGCGTTCTTCGCGTTAAACAAATATGATTATTAGAATTACATCAATTCTAAGACCCGGCACTTGTTTCGTAGAAGCATCGCATTTTACATTAGCGTCATTTTATTTTCTTAGCTACATCATCGCATTTACTACACGAGGACGTCGCTTTTAATAGCAAACAGTCAGACAGCTCGACTATCTATTACACTGTTCTCATTATAAATTTCGTATTATAATTCGCCATTCGGGTGCTAATTTTGCGCATGTCACGGACATTAACAGCCTAATGGCGAGCTAAAGCGCCTTGACACGGAGAATATTCTCCCGCGAGAACGTCCCGGATAATTTAGGCAAACGCTTCGACCGAAATTCTTCCCTTCCTGCTCTCCGCCCTATAAGAACTCCATAGAAATTAGCGAAGGTTGGCAGAATCGACATGCTAAACGATTAATAATGTGTGCACACTCGATTAACTTTCAGTTAATACTGGCGCAATCACTTAAGATCTCTTTCGAAATTTAATTGTAAAACTAAGATAATTTTATAGTATTTGATTTTTAATTTTCTGAATTACAGTAAAAGCATACATATTTATTTATATTTCTCTTTGCAACAACTTTCCCAAGCGTCTATCAAGAAAATTAGTTCTTTACATTTCGTATAATATATTTGATAAGACAAATGGAAAGATAAGTACGCAAGTATGTCCAATACCTGCTGTCATTCGTTTTTGACAGTTTGTTCAGTAACATGAGTCAAGTTTTCTGATTTTGTCAATAGTTAATCTCTACGATTGGACAGCTTTCCGTGTAAATTAGAAAGCAGGAACGTTCAACGGAATGCTCCTAGCGATAAACTATTTCCGTTCGCCAAAGATTTAAGGAAATTAGGTGAGTCTGAACAGATCGACATGTTTCCTGATCAATCTCAGCTAATCTGAAAATGAAGAGAGAAAGACGACGACGACTTTGCGTAATCACGTTGTCTGATCATTTGCGAAATGTTTCTCTCTCTCTTTACGTTGATATCTAATTGGAATTACATATACCTAGAGAAATATTTAGAATTTAATTATATGAAAAAGCTTTTATATTGCATATCTCTTTGATAAATTGTAAATAAGTGCAACAATTCGAATTGTGAAATTTAGTTCGACTTTCATTTGATATTGATTCAAATACTGAACGCGTTAATTATCGATGCCGTTTGAATTTCGTCGCAGAAAGAAATTCACTGGATAAATTGTACAACGTTCCGGAGCGTTTGCGTCATCTGTCACTGTCGGTTTTTATTATCACCAATGTTATTTTTTGTTCGATGTTGAATCAGTAGTCGGTCTCTGTGAACGATCGAACTGTATAAACGAACGCTGCAATTTGATCACAAAGTCACGATTCGCTATCTTGACCACGAAAATCACGAAATCTAACGACACGGTTTTTTAAAGGTATCATCTATCGCGGCAAAAATTGTGTAATAGGAGATCGGAAGATAAATATTAAATTAAGTAGAATTCCGGAAAACAATTATCAAAAAGTAATATTTTTCTTGCCAACATCTTGCACTCGACGATTGGTTTAAAGAAATTGGAGATTCATAAATTGCTGCAACGTTCATCTATTTTTTAACCACGCGTTAGCAAATTCCAGAACGGTATCTTGTTTCCGTAGGTGTAACATAGATGTGCATATGTGTATGGGAAAAGGCTGAGAATACACGGATATATATACATATATATCCTTGTTTCATATATATATGTATATATATATATGTGTGTGTATATATATATATATACGTGCGAATGTATATACAGAGCTTCGACATTGATAGATAGTCTCCTAGAGAGCCCTCTGCTTCTGTCTGTCCCATAAACACTGACCGTTTGAAATCCACCCTCTGCCACCCTCTCCTTTCTCCGCTCTATTTAGTGCCGCCTATATCCATTAAGCAATTTGGCAAATGTAGCTAAAAAAAAAAACAATTGTGTTTGCGAAATGAGGAAATGCACTGTGAACAAAATGAAGACGATTTTTCCTTTTACGTTGGCAAATCGCTGATAAAAACAGTTTGAATAACATATCATCGGCAAGAGTAATTGAGAAAATTTTATATGAAAATAATACAGTGCATGACATGTGCAGAGGGAGATTGATATTTTTTGAAATGTGAATTTAACTTCAACATCAGAACTGTCTTGTAAAAAAGTCCTTTTCTTCATCAGTATTGAGTAGACGGGACTTCAAACTTATATCCTTTACAAAAAAAAAAGAAAGAAAATGCAAAGTCGCGGAAAATGTCGACTCGCGGTTTGCGATTTATGGGTATGGGCTTCCTACGCGGATCAGATGCCGGGTTATTGGTGCGAGTATTTTAAGAAGAAGTCTGATACTGACGCGCCTCTTTCCACTTGAGAGTGCGGAAGAGAAATATGCTCCACCTGGCTCTTATTTGCAGCGCGGCTTGTCGCAAGTTAAAAACATTAGCATAATCTTGGAAAATTCGTATTCCTGTTGTTTTAAAGCTGCATTTTTTTAACATATGCAATATTAGTCGTTTTTTTTTCAAGTTGGACGTTATTTATGTCATGTTTCTCTTCTTTTGTTTTTTTATCATTACACACAAAAGCAGTAGTTTCATAAAAATCACTCTCCAAGTTTATTCCAAGATAAAGTGCGAATTGTACGAAGATCAGAAAATTTTTCATGATCACAAGCGCAATCTATTGAAAGTTGTTAACATTTAGGTCAGAATATCAAAAAATCACGTTCGCAAAACAGACGCGTCGTGAGACTCGCAAGGCTAACGCGCGCGATAACACTGGCGTCGGTTTCACGAAGTTGGAATTTCATTTTATAAGGGAGAATGTGGAAATAACTGACATTCCGCGAGCTCCCGCTATTCGCATAACTTTCTGCTACAGTAGGCGCGACGATTTACACGAAGATGCATATCTCATCGTGACGACCGCGCGCCAATAAAATGGCTCATATGCATCGGTTAAACGACGAGTAACGCTATTTGTCGCAAAAAGATTTGGTCTTTTCCAGGTTTTGAAAAAAAGTGCAAAACCGTCGTCGCGCTCGACATTCGATCAAAGCTTTGTGTTACGAACGTTTTTCAGCACTCTTGTTGTATCGGTCGGCCGAGCGAAGTTTTGCAAAACTTAACTCTGGTTGCATTAACCACGCCACGAGAGACCTACATCGCAACAAATGCATCCCAATTCTGCTGCCTTTAATAGCAATCCTCTGTTTCGCGGGTGAAGTTCCAGGTGAAGCCTTGAATTGCAAAAAAGCGAAACGAAGCATAGTGATGTAACGCACCGAATGCATTTCTCATTCAGGGATTTGGCTTGTACTTTTCGACAACAACAAGAAGTTTGCATTCGATTGATACAACAACGATTCACGTTCGGAAATTGTATAGGATTAATACGATTGAACAAACAGCGTGGGTTATGCAACAATGTTCAGATTTAAAAAAAAAAAAAACTTACATTTTCTTTTCAAAATTTCTCTCTAAAAAAAGTTATTTCTCTTTCATTTCAAAAATTACCTTTTTTAGTTTTTTCCAAACTACGAATAAGAATGTTTACTGAGAAATATCTAGAAAGCAAGCAATGTGCTCGGAAAATTACATCGATACTCGATAAATAATCGAAAAACAAATTAATGTGAAAATTAGAACGGAAATCACGGTAATCTCGTTGGCGTTCAAATTAACCGTCGCCGCAAATTAATTTAGACGCCAACAACAATATTAATTTAGAAACGTAATTATTGTCTAGATACGTGAAACGTATTGGAAAAAAAACTCGAGAAAAAGGTTAAAGCACTGCCGTTGCCGGCGCCGGAGGGTGCGTCACGGAATTCAGGGAGTAAATATTTAGCTTGAGCCTACCGGTAAATGACGCGACGGAGATGAAAGACCATTAGGGGTTATATCTCGCTTTAAGAGCAAAAGAGGGATCGCTCATCCGCGCAACCTCTGGCAACTCCTTAGAAATTTGTCTCTTTGAGAGAAACCGAAACGAGTGAAACAGCCGGCTCGGCACACTGTAAAATATACCGCACATTTTACATTTCCTATTTTTTTTAACGCTCTACTGGCTCTTGTCCTATCTTCTGGCGCGAGCATATATGATGCCATGTGAATGAATTAAAACAAAAGACAATACAGCAATCAATAATGACGAGATTCTTCAAACACTAAAAATTTTTCGAGTCAGACAAACTTTCCAATTTAAAACCAGAGAAGATTGTAATATTTTTACTTTTTATTGCAAGCAAGCGCAGTGTATTTTTCGTTTTAATTATATATAATTTAAGGAAGATTATTGAAGTTTTAAAGTATATCTCTAAAGTTTGATCTACGATTATATTATCAGAATATAGTAAAACTAGAGTTAAAAACTAGAACTATCTGTGTCGAGCTACGTTTGCAAATTTAGGTGCATCTTGGATATATCTTGGAGCTGTCTTGAATGCTTCATCAGGATGAGGAATATTATCTGTCAGTATACGCTACACTCTCGTAAACTGTGAAAGGAGAGTTTGAAAGGTCGTTAACGCGAAAGATGTTTGGTGTGCAGGTTCGACTCTCCGGCTGTAGCGGCGGCGCAAGCAAAATGTAATTGATGATCGAGATGGAAGTCGCTAACCGTTAAAAAGAGCGAAGGAAAGAATGAGGAAGCATTTTCCATGCGTAAGATGAATTCGAAGAAGAGAATCGCGGAATCTCGGTCTCAAAAAGTCCTTTTTTTTTCCAACAAAACTGTCTACGCGCTAATTTTCTGTTTTATTATAAGTGACAAATGTTACTTGACTTTTCATTAATAAAACTTCGAAATTTCTCCCGCAAAAATAAGTCGCGCGACACTTTTGCATGTAACAAAAAGATTTTCAAAGAATTCTACAAAAGCAAATGAACATATAAGCATGAAAAATTAAAAGAAGGACAATCGTTTCTTTGCGGATAGATAACAAAAAAGAGACAAAACTAAATACAACGAGAAAGAACTTCATATGTTAGGATTACTGGGATTTTTATCTTTCATCTTTCGTCGAGTTATTCGTAGAGGGTGACCTCGATACCGCTTGGTATCCCTGTTTTGAGTGACTGGTTCAACTTGTCACAGCGATTTAAATCTGTCGATTTTTATTTGTCGGACATGTTTCGTATAAAGATAGCAGATCAATATTCCAGTCTCTTTCAAAAAGACTCACTAGATTGATCTATTTGCAACTACACAGAACATTCGTGTAGATTAACAGAAGATTTATGTATGTAGCTTTCAAGCAGATATTTCTAGGTCGGAATATACAACCAGAGTCAACTTCATAAATGTATCACTGATTATTACTTTTCCCCAAAGAAGCCATCCGTTCTTTTTATATCGCAGTGTGTATTTTGATTTTGTGAATATATTTATAAACATTTGATAAATTTATATTTGCAAATAAGCTCTCTTACACATATACGCTCAGCGCATATGTTTTTCGTCTTCTATTACAAATTTGAGTTTCTGTTCGCAATATTTGGTATTTAATATAAAAACACGTAAGGCTTCAATTTTGTAATGTCGCATTTGGTATTTAAACGGTTTAAATATTTTCAAAAAAATTTTAACTATTCAAATATAAAAATAGATTATATATATATGTAAGTAGAAAGTGAAAAGACTTAACGGTAGATTGCAACAGACATTTTTTATTCTTATCTATTCCAATTTAATTAAGTTATCACTTTACCGGACGAAATAATTCTCGTGGAAGAGCAGCGTGTCAGTTTGCATTTGCGACTAATTAAAAATCGATTAATTATAATCGAAGATTCATTATTCGATAAGTAACGACTATAATAAATAAGATAAAGCAAGAAAGTGACTGTTGAAGTAAAATAAAATTCAAGCATACACTTTTGACAATCAAAAATTTTAAAACAACGACTGCGTTTGATAGTAACAACGCCGAAGACGTTTCAAAGACACGCGGCATAACGCACGGATTCATTCATGACCTTGTTTGTGAGGCGTGCAATGACGACGCCTCGCCGACGGCATTCAGTGTCGTCGACATTATTAAAGTCCATGTAGACTTTCCGCTATGCTCAGTAAAAGCAGCCGTTAGAGTTCCAGGTTTCTCTTCCACAGGGTATATCGTGACTGGGGTAGTTCGCCGCTTTGAAAGGATGCAAAGGTGACTCCAGATGTCGGTTAACCTTCAGCCAGTCGACATCACGGTAGCGACTATGTGCGGTGACGATCCACAACTGTGCGGAGAGACCGCATTTCACATTTAAAACTGTCACGCTTGGGCTTACATGAGACTTCCTCTGACAAGATGGAAAAGTGCAATGTCGTTACCTCAACGTTGGGACGTTGGTCGAGCAAAAAAATATATTTTGTTTCTATCAAGCAGTAATGTAAAAAAAAAAAACACTTTTTTAACATAGTATCTTTAACACCTTGCGGACAGAACCAAATATCTCGTCATAAGATAAGATTTTTGCGGTCCGCAATGTATTAAGACGGCTTATTTTTTCGGATTAGTATTTTTGGTATCCACGAGTTCGATACTGTGAAAATATAATTATGTATATAAGATTTAAAAAATATTTTTTTACTCTTTAGAAAGAACTGTCACATCCCTTACTTTCGACAAATTCTTTTCCAATTCTTTGCTAAATCGCAACAGTGATATAAGCGAAAGAAAAAAAAATTACATAAAAAAAGAAAAGCAAGTTTCTTTTTTAGTCTGGTTATTTTCAGAGCTAACGAAGCAAGGACGAATCCGTGGCATTTCGGGTCCGGCGTCCTGCGGTGCCGGCAAGACGCCGCTTATTATACTGCGCTCGTGAGTCATGCTATGCGGCATCGCAATCGTATGTAGGATACCTCACGGCAATCTCAGGGAAGACCCGAATTGTCGACATTGTAAACACGCCTGTTAAGCCGCGCGTATGCGAGTCAAGAATGAAACGCGAGCCTGCAACGCTGTGAGCGCGGCTTGACGCGCTTAATCTCGCGCGCGGCTCTGACAGAAGAAAATGCTCACGAATTATTTCGATACTGAAGAAACATTCCATTTCAGGATATCTCCGTATCACTGTATTCGAGCCAAGTGTCCTGCATTATTGATAGATTATTAAACAAAAGATATCTGTCTGGTTCTCATAATTTATTCTTACATCATGAGAAATCATAAGAACCATTATTTTTTTCAATATTATTCGACGTATCGTTTGTTTTTACGTTTTAACCGAAGAACAAAAAAGTCAGAAATGCAATCCGGATGAAATTCATGATGTATATTTCGTGAACGCAAAAGAATGAATGTATACGACACTGCAGACGTGCGCTTTTCAACCATTTATTATTCAGTAAATCTATATGCGCGTATTATTAATTACATGATAGGATATGTAATTATATATCGGATATGTAATTATATATGGTAACTCTAAATGTGCAATAAATATTTTATTGCGCAGATTAATATTCGCTGTCAGGACATTGAATAATATTACATTCTAGTTTGTTACATAAGTTTTATTTCAAATTTGTGATAATTGACTTTTAGGTTAATATAAATATGCATATATATGATAGAGAATAAGTTAATTGTATGAACTATTTTTTTCTTTTAGAGAAAAGAATCTCTAACGTAGCTTCAATCTCGATGTATCATCAATCACGTAATCCGTCCCGAAGAGTTTTGGCGCCAGAAGAACAGATGAGGCACACAGATACGATTTTTATAGCGCATCATGTCACACAGAAGATATTTTTTATATTTTTGATGCTCATTGATGCGAGAAATAAACTGAATATAAGAGAAAATGCTGTAAGAAGATTGCCACGTCAAACCATGATACTGTCTTCCGTTTTATTCTTTAGGACATGATAAAAAAGACAGAAAAAGTAATGACGCGATAGAGAGAATTGATGATAATCAAGCGTGAATTATCCGTAATTCTCGGCAACGTTAACGGAAATGTTCAAGAGGGCGTCGATACTTGGCGAAGATGATGTGTAGATATATTTCCGCTTCTCTACAAGAGGAACATAAAGTTTTTCTTTTTTTGTAAAATATTTTTATAAATGTCTTTATGTTAAAGATTAAAAATGTGAATAAAATAATTTTGTTGAAATTATAAAAAATTAAATTGTATAAAATATTTATTGCTTGTACTATCAATAATATTGCTAACATAAATAGAATATTGATAATATTAATAAGTATTAATATTATTAATATAAAATAATAAACATTTCTATACAATCATTATATAGTGAGAATTTGGTAACCTTACCGTGTAATCCGGTATGGTCTAGTGGCTAGGATACCTGGCTTTCACCCAGGAGGCTCGGGTTCGATTCCCGGTACCGGAATTTGTTTCCTGTATTTGCACGCAATAATTAAAAATAATTGCAATGTAGCATAAAAGTATTTAATAATATAATACCTAGTAATTATAGAAAAAAAAATAAATTATATGCTCTATATATTTATTATTTTTATTTAAATATATTGTAACGTTAGATTACGCACACGAATAACGCGCGTATAGATGCTCACAAAATATTTAACTTACTTGAAAGAAAAAGATCCTGGAGGGCCTGGGCAGCCTGGCAGAGGAGTGCCCATGTTTCTGCAGCAAGAAGCCCTGTACCTCGCAAGGCAAGGACATCCCCTGCCACTACTGCAAGTCCTGAGTTCCCGGTCACGTCTGTTGGCATTCTGTAAGCGGAAATAAAATTTTACGTAATACTTTATCCAATAATTAGAAATTCAGTTATTCGAAGTTTGCACATATTTAACGTTTTTTCTTTTGATTTAACAAATAATATAATTATTTAAAATTATTTATGAAATAAAACTAGTAAAAAGATTGTAAGGTAAGAAGTTTGGCAAAAGGACAATACTTTATCTTGCTTTACAAGATGAACATGCATTCGATCGGGGAAACAACATAGTGTTTTGTAGTCCATGTCTCGAGTAAACAAATGCAAACAAGCCGGGGCGTGCATATTGAAGGTATCGGGCTTATTGCTTGCTCAGCCGCGTTTGTATTAGCCTCTTTGTTCGATATGTCACTGTGGCTTGACATACTAGAGAGAGAGTAAGGAACTATTCTGCAAAGGTTACTTCGCGCTCCTTCATTTCCTTTAGAGCAACATAACTCGTAGGAATAGATACAAAGAAAATAAAATGTTTCTGTTACATGATATACTTATGTAAGACATATATGTATCTTACAATGTATTTTTGTCACTTGAAAAATTAAATTTAATGATTTTAACTTGAAATTTTTTTATATAGATTGTAGAAGATCAAAAGAAAAGAATTAGAGAAAGAATGCAGAAATATATCAATTAAAGATAAAAATCATTAATCTCTGTGGATGTATTTTTAATTAAACGTGTAAAGATGTGCTTGCGTAAGTTCTTCGTCTGTGTTTGCATGTAACCCTAGCAAATGTCATGTACATCCCGAGGAACAATCAGCAGATATACCGTAGTCACAGAAAACAATAGATGTCAGTCCTGTTTTCAGCAGCGTTCTCCTCCGCGACTGCTCTTTCAAATAAAGTAACGTGGGGAGCTATCGTTATCTGTTGTTCGCTACTCTTCACTGATTTCGACCACATGATAGGAGAAAAGCCATGTTTTCTACACGTTTGCACGCGCGAGCTGTATGTTTTATATGGCATCAAGATCTATTCAATCTTTCATTTATTTAATTATTATATTCAGGCTTTTTAACAAAAGCGTGAATGTATGCCAGACAATTAGTATTATAAAATATTAGAAAAAGTAAAGAACAAAATTATAAATAAAAAAACATTTTTATATGAGCAAAATATAATTCTAAGTTAAAATATAATCTTAGGTTAAAAAATTATTGATTATTGATAACATTCATTATAAATTTTCATAAAAAAATTTCTCCAACCTGTTGCATTTTGTTCGATTAATGTGTCTTTAATTGTGATTGACTTTACAGCATGACATCCGTCAATTTATGGCATATTCGACTTTATTCGATTAGACGTGATCGCTCGCTCAACTGATATGTATTACGAGGTTATCGCGAGTAGAAATTTCCCAACATGCGCATGTTATTTGCAAGCAAGTCACGTTAATAAAGTTATAAATAAAAATGCGTAATACCCCAGATTTACTACAGTAATTAAGAAGCAATTAAGGAGATGTGCTGCATTCTGGTCGTGCAATTGTGATCGTGATTATTGATAATAAACGTTTTGATTAAAGCTTTTTGCTTTAAACAACTTATTCCGAGAATGCAATCTGTTTCGCACTTGACAGTACTGTGCGCGTCTATCGTGCATTATATCTTTCGATCATTTCCAGTCAACAGACTATCGTAAAATATATCGGATTCGTGCGATGATGAATATCCGAGTCTGTGCATCCTGAAGTCAAATCGTGTTGACAGCAAAATGTATTACGGATATTATTTCGCGTATTCCAGTTACGACATTAAAATCAAAGTTTTATTTTCTGTATTTATTCTCTTCGCGATTCTATTAGTATCGCAATTATATTATGTCCATTTTTTATATAATATTTCTTTTTAAAATCTTTTAATTAGAAAACAATATATTTGTCCTTTTATAATTAAGAAGAGTCGCGCATAAAACTTCAAGCTGTTTTCAACTCTCATTTTATTCTCACTTACATTCGTCGAAAAGTTGCTTTCTACTTTTGAAACTTTTGGACTTTGCTAATAAAACACTGCACTATTTGCGCACTTCTGCAGTAGTGTGCATATCAAAACTGATTTCCTCCGGCAAACGAGTGTAAAGAAACTTTGCGGAAATATTAATTTTCCGCGACAAACATTCCGTTTCGCGGAACTAACAGCTTATTTTATAGTTGACTCTGTGTGTGTGATAAAAACAAACAAACAAACAAACAAAAAGAGCAAAAAAAAACAATCCAATTCGAATAATGAAGTCTTTATTCTAGTTTTTGCTAAGCGTTAAATACATACGCGCAAAATCAATTGTAAAAAAAATAATATTAATTTGATAGACAATTTTTATTTTTGTTTCAATATTTTTAAGACTTAAATTTTATTTTATATATCATAAAATGCGCTAAATTGTTCAAGCTTTTTGTGACTTATTTTAAACCGATGCGTATGCTCTACGTATTAGGCTATTTCCGAAGTACAATAGACAAACATGCAACTATTCACGTAACTCGGTGACCTTTTATACAATACCGAATAGCAATTGAATTATGCAATATCTGAATTCGGTCAATTTAAAGAGGCGACCTTGAGTGCTTTTGACAGGAGTAATACTTCATTCGAGTTCCGATAATTGCTTTCAGCTGATCAGATGCACATATTCACATGCACGATATTCTATTAGATATTGTAACATTTTACGGTCAATGTTATTAATTTTCGTAACATTATCGTGCATTGTTTCTAAATCACTAAATCGTGTTTTTCTGACACGTTTGCGGGAGACAGGTACGGGCGCATATAATAATAACGTTAACACGGCCGTACGTGTGATTGCGGAGGCGTGCCGTTTAATTAGAGGACAATCGTTCAGCGTTGACGGCGCGGAGAGCCACTCCGGTTCCGCACGATTTAATCAGGGCGCAAATCAAACTGCGCGGTGAACAACGCATGGAAGACTCCATCCCATGCGTGATCGTAATCGAGTAAGCATTGTGCGCGTACAGAATTTAACGTTATTTTTTTTTGTTTTATTTTACATCGAAAACGCGTCAATAGAGCAATTTAAATCGAAACAATCGTGAATGTCATATCCTCCTCGTATGTAATCGAGCAATATTCGAGCTGCGAAATCGATTTTCGAGAACGCCGAGCGCTTTATCGGCGATTCATCCACTATTCATGAATCATGCAGAGGCGCCAGCTCGCAAGCGATATCGCATCTCGTGGGACACATACATCGCGTAATCAGCTCGCTTGTGATCAATGCTTCACACGATTTTACGCGTACCCACCTTACACATTGTCGATCGGCGCGTCATAGCGCGGCGGCGTTCGCGCTGTGATGATCTCGTGCGGTGCTAAAGCATGCGCCCGACTACCCGGCAGGTAGTACACGACGCAGGAGACCCCGACGAGAAACAGGAAAAACAGGAACACCAGGTCGAACATCAGCAGGGAGTTCAAGGTCATCAGCTGCATCGTGCACATACAACTCCACGCTCCACCATTACACGCGTGCACCCACGCACCAACCAATCCGTCGCGCTCACTATCAACACCACCACCTCCCTCTTCTTTCTTTCTTATTCCATCACGCGCCACGATGTTCTCGATGTCTTTTTGTTTGCCCGATCAAAGTTTCTCACCAACGTTCACGTTTAACTTAGACGCAAGAGAATAAGACGTAGTGATCGGCAATTTTTGTAGCGATCAACTTGTATAAATATTCTTACACTATATCATATTTTACATCATTTCTGTTATTGTTTGCCATTATTATACGTACATCACTAAAGCAAAATTCAACTGTCTAAAACGAATTTAATTATAATTTGTGTTTAAAAAATATTTGTTTATTCTCGTTGTAGGTGTGTATTGTTATTAATACCTGTGCTGTCAAAGTATTATATTTGGTATATGTTCTGACGTAATAGCAATTTTTTAATCGAGAGAGCCAGTAAAAACAATTAGTGATTAATTAGAAATATATTGGAGCGTTGTAAAAACTGAAGCAAAAATAACGGTGAGTTTTATTTCGCTTCCTTTTAATCAATGACTGTTTTTCAAAACCCAACCTACGTAGTCATATTGACGGTAAGAGTGTTCCGGTTGCCGAAGTAATTGGATTTCCTGCGAATTATTGTCAAAAGTTATCAAAGCCAGTCACGCCAGAGCCGCGGCGAGTATTCTCGCTGGTAGGAATGTACGTGTCGATATCGGCGATTATGGATAGTATTTTCTCGCCGAAATGAACGCGGAATAATTAGGCTCATTATCGATTCCATTTATCTACGCATTCCGTCGCGTTCGAATTGCCGCATATGTCTCTTCAATGGTATTAGGTATTAGGTATTATCGATTCCTTTGATTCGTACAAAATCTGCGTACGATTAATTCTATTCTACGACCAGTACAACACTCTGTGCATTATAATAAAGTATGATTTACTTGATAAGAAAAAAGGCAACATGCTGTGGCAAAGTCGGTCAAGTTTTTGAAGCTGCTTTCGGCAACTTTTTTATAAATCAATAATTTGACGAAGTCTCTTTATTAATTGGTTCGCGATGTTTTTTTGCATATACATGTATACGTAAAATAAGACAAGGCTATCTCGAAATAATTGTCACCTCTCGAATAAAAATATAATAAAAAGCAGTACTCTCGAAGACCGTTTTCGATGAGCTAACATATGTTATATATATATATGTGTGTCTGAAAGAAATGAAAAGAACGGCGATCTGATCCTGACAATAACCACGAGTCGTTAGTTGCAACGCTGGCAATATCCCGGAAAGAAGTATATGCTTTGAGTGCAGAAGACACTCAACACGAGCAGACTAATCAATTGACGATTAGTTGCAGTTCTAAGGTATGTTCCACATTGAAGATTATCTGCGAGCGACTTAAAGAATAGAAGCCGTAAATTCCTAGAGGAATAGATCATATAATGAAAGAATTTTATTTAATATATTTTTACGTCCTAGACTTCACGGTTTTCTTTTTCTTTTATCTTTTGATTATAATAAGAATAAAAATGGATTATATCTAAAAAGAGACAGACGAGAGCGAAAGTTCATTTGATAGAATAATACCGGCTGAAGCCGTTGACCGACCTTGTCTGTGAGGACCTAAAATGTCTCGCTCGACCCGCATAACTGGACTTCCATGTT
This sequence comes from Pseudomyrmex pallidus, assembly GCA_014825455.1. Lineage (NCBI taxonomy): Eukaryota > Metazoa > Arthropoda > Insecta > Hymenoptera > Formicidae > Pseudomyrmex > Pseudomyrmex pallidus. The sequence goes on from QVNV01013274.1 coordinate 63,654, forward strand.
CGTGTGTCGATATAATCAGAGTGGAACTTCTTATATATTCGTCACGAGGTTTCCAATAGTACGTAGTATTACTATACCAAGTAGCATTTTGAGCAGGAATAAGGTTTGTCTATGCAAACATCATAATATCGCATATCGATATGTCGATCTTCTTTTTGTTTCTAATAACCGATTCCAGCAAAGTGTTAAAACAATTTTATTATATAAATAATTTTCTGTTTAAATATATATAATCGCTCTAACGACAATATATTGAAGAAGCGATATCAGAAGAGAGAGAGGAAGAGCAAAAATAAAGGTTAGTTTTGCGCGCTATCTTAACGCGTCATCTGTCACTCTCCATAGCCCGACTCAGGACTTAACAAATATATTTTTAGTAATTTATTATTTATAAAAACAGTTACTATAACGTTAATAAAATCAAATAAGTAATATAAAGCTTGATTGAATCATTTTTAAGCGATGCAACAAACGACAGTATCGAAAAAATTCACAGTGCATTAAATTTTGAATACAGAATTGTTCCCTTTTTTTCGAATCGAGTAGCCGATTGCGGACGAAAGATTGGCCGTGTCTGCATGAGTGATTTTCCAGTTACGCAAATTTTCCAGTATCCGTCGGTTTATTCAATGGGCCTCGCCAATGCGCCGACTTTCGGTGGAAATTTACGGGATGACATAATTTCCGCGCGGCCCGGTACGCTCAAAAGACGAATCTCATCCTTGCGTCAGTTGCTCATTCATTTCATCGGATTTCCATGAAAATTCGCAAATCATTGATTGCGGAAACGCAAAATTCGTGTAATCGATACAACGAATTCTATACATATAACGTTTTTTGCAGCGTAATTCTTATCATTTGTTGTGAATTTTTGCAAGCCAGAAATATTTGAAAAATATAAAAACACACACACACTTATACATATGCACTGCAACATTAATGAAAAATAAACAAATAAAGAAAGTTTGCGTTTTTCTTTTTACTTTAAAGTTTTCTTTTTTTATTACAATAAAATGTTCCTGACTTCATGTTTTAATCGCTTTAAATAGTGTAATACCTTTCATAATTTGCAAAATGAAAAAATAGTTATCGGATAGGCATCTCAAACCGTTCGGAAGTACTATTAGATACGAGCCGAGAGTCACGAACGAGCAGAAAAAGAACGAGGAATAAATCTCCTCGCCAATCCGATAGTCTTGGCGAAGAAATAAAGGAAGTAATAAAATTATTCCATCGATGGATTTAACTTTTCTCCGAAACTAAATCCGCATAGATCTCTCGTTCTTAATTTGAACTTTGTCCCGAAAAAAAAAACAGCACTTGTTATTCTTTATTCGAGCAAAAAGTTCCAAAAAAAAATCTATACAAAGAAGATTCTACATGATACTAGTTCCTATTTCGATGACAAGCAAGAAGCGCGAACGAGAAATGTCATGTACGTTTACCATCTGTCGTCGTTTCAAGCTCAAAAGCATGACGTACATATTTTACGCGACTACAGTACAACATGTGCTCTACTGCTTAGCATCTCGATAAATTACACGCTATTATGTAATAAAAATGCAATAAGATATATGTTATTGATATTTGAAAATAGCAATTCTCGCGTCTGCATCGGTTTTATCAATTCAAGATTTTTTTATTTATACACAAGGGAGATATCGGTTATTTATTCTTCAGTAAATTTTGCGTGTGATTACTATATTGCAATAACACGTGAAAAATTATACGGTTTAGTTTATTCAAGAGAAAGGTTTGTTTATTATTTCTAATACCAAGTTTTTTATTTTTATAAAATTTGAAATTTTTATGGAAATGTCATATAGAAATGGAACATTTTCAATATATGTAAATATACACATGAAGAGAGAGGGAGAGACTGCATTAATTCTTCTAAAAATAAAGAATGTAAATTACATTGGATATATGTCTTTGTCTGCGATTTCTCGTACGTTAAGCGCGATGTTACGACAGTCACCTTTTACTACGTGAATATTCCGAAAGCGAGTCGAAGAACCGGCGAGATTTACGCTAATTTGAGGGAGGGCACGGATTGCGGAGTAAATGATGTGTGAATGGATTAGATAGAAAACGTCGCGTGATGTACGGCAAAGTTGGTTTGCGCAGCAGATACGGGGTTTTAGAGCGCTCAAAAATGGAACGAATAGCAATGATCGGTGATTCCGAGGACGAAAAGATCTCCATTGGCGGCTCTTGGTATTTCCTTACTTATTTTCGGAGGAATATATCGAACACAGAAGAGACGAAGAGTTCGGTGCGGTTTATGCCACCGCCGAGTAGTTGCGACAGATATAAACCGCGAGATAAACGACGTATTACCGGTATAAAGCAACTTCCTCGAAGCGCCGCGCGACAGCTATAGCTGTCAGCGTGATGTACCATTGCACTCGTATCTTTCCCATAGCCTCTTTTCTCGATCCAATTCAACGAATTCTGTGAAGTACGTGCGTGGCGCACACGACACAAGATATGTACCAACATGTGGAATATAAGAAAGAAATGTCATACAATGTTGAAAATGTGTGAAAATTCGAAAGAAATGTTTGAAAAGCACAGAAGAATAAGAGAGCTCCGACGCATGCATGAGTACATTTGTAAAATTTCTGAAAAATGCGCAGCGTAATGCAACGTTAGAATTGATAAATGTGGTAATAACGAAAAACATTAAAAAATCTTCAGTAAAATGACTACCAAAAAATTAAAAAAATTGTCTTAAGCACGTTGCGCGTTCACATTGTGTGTGTGATACTGACATATTAACTTTTTCTTTCGGTAAAATAGTTTGAAAACTTGTCAATGTGAAAAATTTTCTCTTTTGTTCTCTCCTGATTCGATATCGTATCGATTGCAACTGAATCGATACGATATACGTAAACACGAATTTTCTTCTTGATTTACTCAACTTTTTGCTACTGTCACGATTTGTTACATCGCGTTTGTAATACATTTTGTGTAATTTATTGCGTTAAACAGCTGCAAAGTGTGATACTATTAAACCTAAGGTTCGCGCGCTACAATTGTGTCAGTCTTTAATTTTTTCTATTTAATAGATAACAGTGCGCGCTTCACGCGCGTGACGACATGCAGCTGACTTTGGCGACTAATCATTAATGGACCGTTCGATTTTCACGACGCGACGATCTATTCGGGATTTTATTTAACGGCTTTTCTCGCCGTCGTGTTTTCCTTTCCAGCTTTAACTTCTGGTTGTCACGCTTCAGCGAGTTCACTGTCGATAAATACGCGATCTAGGCAATGAAAGCGTTTTTCGGGTCCAGGTTTTATCGCATGTAATGGCAACACAATGATCTTTTTATGAACACTAGAATATTTCTTATGTACTTTGCAGATTTTGGATTTAAGATATTGGAGATTCTAATTGGAAACAAGTCGCAATTTTAGTTAACTTTGTAAGAGAAAATCTCGAATTCGTATTTGAGAGATAGTCTAATTGTAAGTTTTAATCAACTATAAAAATTACAGATATTATTCGAAATTATAATATTTGAATATGCGTAGCACGAATGTTCTGAAAGGACGAAAAGAGTTTTTGCAGGAAACGAGAGAGATCTGCATGGTGAGATTAATAGAAGGCACGCGGATGATCTTGGCGTGGCGTGAAGTAGGCGGAAACACTGAGTTGTGGAAACAAACGAAGAAAAAGTGCCTAGTGCGCATGATGTGCGAATGCGTTAAACGAACCGCGGCATCATAATTTCCAGCGATAATTTAATTTCACGGAAATGATAAATAGAGTCTCTGCAAACTAGACAATCTTCCTTACGCGAGAAATTACGCCGCGCATTCGGGATGGCCGTTCCAAAGCGTAAGTCGCCGAACTGGGAAACAGTTCGAATTTCTTATCGAATTTCCAGTACATTATTTCTCATGGAAAATTATAATTCGCGTATCGCGAGAATATAAGTTAGTATTAACATTTGAGACATTGAAATGATAGAGATTATTAGCAGCATCGATATCTATATTATGTCAATGTTGAATATTGAGGAACACTTATCGTGTGATGATACGTGAGACGAATATAATATAAGTTGTGAGTAAGTCATATGTGATATAACAGACAAATTTAAGAGAACTATAGATTTTTTAAATTCATATTAAGTGTTAGTGATCAAATTTATTTATTAGATAATTTTGTCGAGTAATTATATATTATTTTCTTATCATACGGACAAAATATTGTACCGTTCCGTTTAATTCTTTTTGCACAGAATAGGTTTTGCGCAAAACATAAATTGTCTGTGATTCTATCTTTTATTTCATTCGATCGCTAAACGAATTTCTTATCTATATGCGGTGCATTTTCAAAAACCAATAATTTTATTTTTCTCTCGGGCGTTGAACTGACGATAAATCTTGTTTTATATGAGAGTATATATCTCTTTTTGTTTCACGATCAAATCTTGACGACGTTGTTGTCGTCGTTCTCGTTGTTTTTCGCGCCACGATTGTATCAATAATTAATCCCGCAATAACGAAACTCTGTTATAAATCGTATTTCTCTTCGACACGGCGGAAATCTCGTCCACTTTCCGCCGTGTCGCGCACAGCGATAATCTTTTTCTTCTTGCACCTTTATCGTTACTTCTAAAATCTTTCATCAACGCGATCAGTTCTTTCCAACTTTCAACACGGCCGCAAATTGGATTTCTCGCCGACTGGAATTCACTCTTCTATCCCCATACATCGTTACGCGTTCCGTCAACGAGTTTTACATTACTCACACGCTGGCATTCTTATTGTATAATTTCTATGAGATTTTTAAAATCTATTATGTGCGTGTGTTATGTAACATTTCAAAATTCAATACACACACGCAAAAGCGTATATGTCAAATTGTTCAAAGCAATTAGAGGCTTGTTCAGAGTTATTCAGAATATTATTCAGACGACGATTCTAAATACATGTGCAATTGCGACTCGTTACTGAGAAGGATAAAAGAAGCCTATTTTATATAAAAGACAAAAAAAGAGCAGACTCGTGTAAAGTGCACGAAGCGGTTCAACCGTGCGCATAACTAAAACATTTTGCAAAAAAATTAGGCCGTCCAAGAGAAAATTAGACGTCGGTCGGAGATAAAAATTTCAATTAGCAAACACGTTCCACTCTTGCACAGTCCTTTTATAATCTTGCTGAATATCACAGTAATTCTCATTTCTTCACTCAGTTTCCTCTTGTGTGAATATGTATAGACAGAGGAAAAAAAACGTTGCTGAAACATGGTGTATAGTACCTCAATAATTTTGCATTTTGCATAATGAGAGAAAATATGTGTGTTATGATGTTGTCTGATGACAATCGTGCTGAGTGAATAGGAAGAGGTATTACGGATGAATCCGCTCTCATAGTAATCGTTCCCTACGGAAATGCTGTGATTTATGAAAGAACCGTCTATGAAGGCGGCGCGTGTCAGAAAAATGGTTACACCATTCCACTCTGAAAAATTGTTTCTAAAAGTCAAAATTGTTAAAACATCTTTTACAGTCAATTTTGTCACTTCTAGATAAGTTCTCGATAACTTTATCCAAAAGATATCTTCCAGAATTGATACATTTTTATATATCTGTATATATCAATATATTTAAAGAATAGTTATCGGAAGGTATGAAGAAATCGTTCGTTAATCAGATTTTATTTAACTTTCTAAGTAGAAAATAATAAAAGTCATACAATAATTAAGTAACAAATAAAAGATAAACGTTGTGTGTATGTCTAATTAATTCGAAAAAACATTATCTCTTATCGGGTATTGGAATAAGCTCGATTATCAACATAATTTTTCTTATAACACTTAATCATTTCCATCTTTAATCTTCTTTTATCCAGAAAAGATAAACTTCAAAAAGAAAAACGGAAATTGTTTTTGTATCATTTCTTTTAGATTTGCAATTTTAATTTTTATAATAGTTTGCAGTGTTGCATCAAAAGAATTTTTTAATATAAAAAGGAAGTTCATGTAGATTGTAGAAATTAAAAAAAAAATATATTATGCCAGCAAAGATTAAATAAAACTATTAGTAAATATGATGTTTAAAGTTGAAATATAAAACACACATGAAATGTGATAAAAGAAAATCTTTCTACTTGGTCTTCATTAGAGCATTGACGCGCATTTAACTTCTTAAATTTAATGAGGATCATCTTTTATGATGAAACCGCAAACGAAGAGCTTTCGGAGTTAGTTAACAGATATCTCTCTTGTCAGGTAGCAATTTACACCATGATATTTATACGTCAGTTTTTTTTTTAAGACAGAAAAGCTCTTTTTATGTTTCAAGAAGTTAGTATATTTGTTAAGTACAGAAAAAAATTTGCGCGTATATAAATGTAATACGTATTTATATAAAAATATCACATAATTATGCGTGATAAAGAAAGAGTTTTTCTATGAGAGCCAAGCGTTTCTAGCTAAACGGTTTGTTTGCAATACGCTATAATGAAACTTTTAATTCATTTTTTCATTGCCCTGCGCACAAAGAGTCTAATTGCTTGTTTTATTTAATTAATTAGCTTCTCTTTCATTTCGTCAAGCGTATACTCAGCAACATTTAAATAACAACTATGTCGGAAATACGGGCATTTCCAGCCAATGAATTGACACGTCAAAATCAGTCTCGCGTTTTAACATGCAACTAGCTCTCGAAAATTTAACATATAGTTGTATACAAAATTTTACTCTGACTTCGATAAAAAAAAATTTTATATAAATAAAAAGTGTCAGTTTTAATAGTGTTTCTTTAACGCAAAAACTTACAATTCTACTGATAATTTTTGTTAAAAGAAAAAGACACGCGTTCGTAGATTTCTATATTTTTCCGATATTTTCTATGGCATCACATATTTTCGCGAGTAGATATCTATGATTTCCGCAATCTATACTCTGGTAAACATTGCGTAGGAGCATATCAACTGTCTGATATTACGAAAATGTTACGAATATTTTTTTGATACATATTGCCTCCAAGTTATTTTGTATTTTTGCATGCAGTATAAGTATTTATTATAACTATTAAACTCTGAACTTTTCAGAAAACTTTGGTTATCACAATTAACAAAGTTCGCAATTTATTTATATGAGATTATTATATTATACAAAATATACATACATAATTATCGAATACTAAAGTCTATCTAATGTTTTAGAAAAGTTTTAAGTAAGTGCACACGCACAATAAAGATCAGCGTTCTTTCGTAACATACAGTCTAATTTTATCAAAAAACGATCCCAATCACGAAGTTCCACGTGGTATCGCCGATGGCGGTTTGCAAATTGCCGAATTGCAATCGCTATATTGGCGAAACATAGAAATACCTCAATACGTTGAAATTCCGAGAAATAGTTTTCTACGTCTTTTATCATCACCGGTCACCACTACTTGCACTTTGGTGAACGTTGCTTTTTCTTCGTAATACAAACGTGCAAATTAAAATAAGCGGTGAGAAAAATCTATCAAAGCAAAATGTAATCAAAATTAATAGCAACGAGCAATCGTAATTCTCGCGCGTTTTCTCTCAGCCGACACGATTTCTCTCACGAAATTTTGCGACCAGAGTTGCTCGCAACGTGAATGCTAGATGAATACTGAAGCACGTCACATCGCTGGGCGCCGGGTTTCAACCCCCTTCTACGTGTGTCTCTCTTCCAGTCCCCGCTACTACCATCCCTCCGATCTATTCTAGACGCGCAGCCACCCACGCAACTGTTGCGCCCCCGCCCGTTTCTGATCTCATCCCTCGACATTCCGCGGGTTATCCAGCGAGCGCATGGTGGTGATCAAGTCACGTGTACAATTGATCACGATCGATCGCGCTCGCGTAGTAAAATGTAATGTCCAAAATATATGCGGAAGTATTAAGTTAAATGCGATTAATTATCGATCGTTTCGGCCGCTGGGGCCGCCGCTAACAAAGTTAACAGCGATATTGCTACTTGAAAAAATTAATTTAATATATCGACCTTTCAACATTTCAAGCCTGGTGCTACCATAAATTTGATTAAATCGTCACTTTTAGAACGACAAACGATCTCAGAGAGAGGGAGAGAGAGAGAGAGAGAGAGAGAGAGAGTGTGTGTATGTATGTGTATTGATTTCCTCTTTATATTGACTTAATTAATAAATTTTTAATTATATAAAATTTGGAAATTAAATAGTTGCCAATAAATAATATAGAAAAAGAATTTATAAGTATACCATTTTTCTTTTTAGTTAAAACTTTTTAAACGATTATTTATTCAATAAACTGAAAAGAATATCTTGAGGTTTTTAATATAATTTTTGTTTGTAAAGTATATCTCGCTACACCGTATAGATCCGAATTCATTGACTCTAATCTGGATATCATCTTGAATTGTGAATTTTAAACGTTGGTTTAAATTTTCTAAATTTATATTCTTGACATGTGCACGTGTGTTCGAGACGCGCGTTGGGACAAATAGTGGAACAATGCTGATGACATTTTAAACTCGCTGTATGTGAGTAGATGCTTGAATATGCAAATAGCTTATGTTTTGCAAAGTAATTCAGCACGAATACTTCTGCAAATTGCTCCTGCTTTCCAACCCTAACTACTTTCAAAAACTAAGTTTGTTCCAGCAACAAATATTCTAACGTTAGTTCTTCATTCTTTATTTTTCAATTCAATTCAATATGACGATATACAAAACGCATCTCTTTTTGCGGCGCATAGTTGTTGGCAGACAGACTTTCTTGCCGTAGTTCTGCAGTGAATCTGTCTTAATTGCTCAGACGGGAACTTCTGGCGTGATTCGCAGCCAGAATGATTAAGGAGTAACAAAAGCGATATGTGCAGAAGCTCAACTTGACAATCAACTCAAGATGCATATTAATCCGAAATGCTAGAACGAGAATAATTTATTTTATATTTACATATATCTATAACAAGTAAAATACGTATGCATTAAAATAACGTGTTTAATTAAAAAAAAAAAAACTCAGAGGTGAATTGTGAAAAATATGTTAATCGATATCTCTCATTGTCAGTTACACAATGTACTTTAACAACTCGACTCAAACGGTGTACATACATAGGCTGTCTTCGGTTCTCTTCGCTAACTAATTAGTCTGGATTTATTAACGGTAGTTTTCGCAATAGTCTCGTAGAATTCTTACGGGCAGTCTTTTGTCGTGAATGCGTAATTAATTATTCTCTCGTGAGACGAAGATGGTAATAATGTGTTTCTAATTAGTTGTGTTTGCACGCGCGTCAAGCATCTATATATGGATTCGCAGTCATGAAAAAACACTGTCATTAAAATTGTTCGCACGTTCTCAAAGAACTTTACTTTGTGAATAAGTTTTTATTTTTTTTGATAAAATAAAAAGATATATCTTTTTCTACATGTTAATATGATTATTTCAATTAGACTGATCAACACAATTTTTGTCACTTTAGTGAAAAAAGATGATTTTTGTAAATTTTGATGCGCTGAATTTCACTCAGTTTTGATTTTCATTTCAAAATTTTGCTACTACGTCAGAATTAAATTACTCTTGAAAATAACTATTGTTATACAATTTCCGTTGTTTATTGCAAACAATTTTTAAATTCTCATCTTTATCTTGTAAAACACAATTTTTGTTCTTTAAACTGTATCTTTCTTGTAATTGTGTATTCTTTTATTACTAAACAATAAAGACTCAAAGATAGCAACTTTAGTTTCTCTATACATAGTCTCTCCTTGGGGAATCTCGTCGCATGTACGATTCTCCAATACTTTCAGACTCGAACAAAGTCTCGGAATGAAGTATGATTTCGAGACGTACGAGGCGTGACGTTCGCTGACAATTTCATGAATAATTGAACGTGTACTTTAAGCGAGCGTATTGGCGAGATATCGGTTTGTCTTGCAAACAGAATCTGTGTGTGTGTGAGCTAGCCAGCCGTCTAAGGCTACTTGATTGATTAACAGTTTGTGATGAATTTTGAATCGCTGACAAAGGTCTTACGGTGGAATTTGTATGCAATAGATTGAATTGCATACGCTATGTTTCAATTATACAAGCTACAATTGTTTTTTTACACATATTTATATGTTTAAAACAATGATAAAATTAGATATAATTTAGTTGCTAAATTTAGTTGCGCTTATATAATATATTGTACTGTATTATATTTATCATTTCTTGAAGTCGAGGAAACTTGCGTATTACAATTATCTAAACAGAGAGAGATTAACTGTAATCATATCGTAGAAATCATAAAAACTTTAATAGATAAGATACTCTTCTTGGATCAACACTCGAAGTATTTTATATATAAAAGGGACAATAAGCTTAACCTGATCAAACGTATCAAAATGTTCCGTTCGATTTTGCCATTTGCTATCTTGATACTCTTTCAAACGGCTTTTGCCGTTCCTGTGAGCGATTCCAAGACTTTTGTGCTCACCGACGAAAATATTGTACCAAAATCGGAAGTGGTAAGTTAGGATTGAATATTGAGTGCTATATTTTGAAATTATAGAAAACTTACAACTAATCTTCACATAAATAACAAGATACAAATTGCTTGTAGTTTTTTTGTCAAAATATACAAGCAGAAGTTATATTCATTAACCAATGTTTTGTTACGTTTTTGTTTTTTTGGAAAAATTGAAATAGCTAAAAATTATTTATATATTTTTCTGTATATATTTAGCAAAATTTGGAAATAAATTTACACCAGAATGATTGGATTGGAAATATCGAGGTTGGAGCACCACACAACGATTTAATTTATTTTTATGGTACGCCCTATACTATACAGAACAATCTAAACATAGTTGCAACGGTGACGTTAAAGTACACATTACCCAAGAATGGTGAGTTTTTTCTTTTTACAGTAATTTTATTTGACGTGCATTTCTTATTAAGAGAATAGAAATATATATATTTGTAATGCATGTTCACTTTGTAAAAAGTAGTAGTTCATTAGTAGTAAAACAAATATACAAATGTATATAATATTAAAACTATTACGTAATTGTATTGAGTAACATTTTTTCAGTAAAATGGAATCGTATATTTTGCATAATTATTTGTCTTTACAGACCGAACAATTCATTATGTTAGAGTAGTGATGGAAAACAATAATGCTGTGATATGTGCCGATTCAAACGATTTAGGATCTTCCTCATTTTCTTTCGCGGTTCGCATAAATGCTTTATCAACCACTACGGTTGTGCCGCTTTTCGGAGCACGTGATTTATAATAATATTATACTACCTATTACGTACATATATGACAATAATCATTTGTCTTATTTAAGACAATTTTATTTTGTATTCTTTAAAACATGCACAACGTTTGTTTCCAAACTTTCTTTATATAATGAACAAAAGCTGATTTAATCAACTTGATAATAAAATGTGTTTACTTTAAAAAAAAATTATAATAACGTATTGAATTCTTTTATTGTAAAATATAAGGTTTCTTTCTTTTCTCTCTAACGCGTATTTATTTATTTTTTGAAAGAAAGAAGATTTATTATTTGAAATACATTTTTATATTAATGTAGCATTATAAATATAAAATATAAGCACACATAAAAATTCCTATCTTCTAAAAAAATTAAAAGAACTTTGAAATTTATTTGGGTTTTTCCTCCAATGTTCGTAATCGAACAAATTATATATATATAGTTTTTTGTAAACTTTCATAAATAAAATATTTATTTCTTATGTGATTATCATAAATCTAATAAAATAGAGAAAGTTCTTATTTTAATAGCAATTAAATCTATATATAATCTGATAATAATTAATAAGATTATCAGACTTGTGATTAAAACTAACACGTTTGCTATGTTTGGTTGTATCGTAGTGTTTAACGATTATTCGCTCTTATCAAGTCTGATAACTGTCTTCTTCTTTTAATATCGATCAAGGTAAAAGACTCGTGACTGTTGAGAAAGTGTCTAAACACTTACATTGACGTAAAACTCTTTAAAGAAGCAGTGATAAAGTTTGCGCCGATGACAAAATGTAATTACAAAGAATTTTAACGAAACTACTGACGATGCTCAGAACAAATAAGGAGGAAAATAACTTTTTAGACTACAATAACACCAAATGATAATCAAACTGTCCCTGGTTACATTACGCCCATCGTCGCAGAATATTATTTAGAAATCCTGTATCGCATTAAGCAAGAGATGCTTACGAGAAGTAACCTAGAAATTCCTCTACGAAACGACGCCTTTTAACCGTTAAGGAAGCTTCTTGATCAGGAGTTTCCTTCGCCATATGGGGGAAGAGAGCGCGTTACGAAAGCCGGAGGGAACGCGCAGAAATGGTCCGACATCTCCTAGAATCCCGGTCGAGTCTTTCCAGAGGGCAGTAACAAAAATAGTCTCACGTTGCATTCTCTTACTTTGATAAAGTTTTTCGTGGAACCGCATTTTCTTTTTGCGTCGCTTTATGCACTTACGAATAATCAGAGAAAATAGGACAATGAATGTTCGTATCTGTTTGGACATCTGGGAATATTAGGAAAGCGTATAATAGTTACAGCAGCAATAAATTTATTAGATTGTTTTAAAGATACGTTTCTAGAAAAAAAACCACAATTTCATGAAGAGAGACCACTTTAAAAATTTATATATCAGTAGTCTGTGACGACACGGATAATACTTTCAAAGAAAATTGCATTTTGCATGCCGACTCTCTTGTCCGTCACTGTCAGTCGGAAATGCATCTATGATCCTTTGGCATTATCGACGAAACGAAGAAGCGGATAACCGTGTTACGAGTCAATCTCTTCGCCAAGAATAAGCAACTCCCTGGAGGCTTTTATGGACACGGAGATAGTAGTTCTTATTTCGGTCGTGAAACATTAACGACGAATTCTCGTTGCATTTGCATTATGTTTAGTTTTGCTGATACAGTCTTTACGTACAAACGACAAATAATTAGTAATTACGAATTGTGTGCTTATCATTTCTTTAAAATGTTCTCTAAAGAAAGAAATATAGAGACGAAGAAATACATACAGAACGTTTTCTTGCATAAAATACATACGTATATAACGTCACAATAAATTCTCTCATTCAATGTGCACATCTTTATGCTCTTCTTTCCTTTTGTATAAGCGCAGACATTTGTTTCCACAATACACTTCTAAAGAAATCTCTTTCCGGTATCTCTTCGACAGGAAATTATGTTTATGCCAATATCCGGGTAACTCTGTCATCAGAAAATGAGTATATTTTATATTTGTTTTTGTTTTATTTAAATAAATAAAAAAAAGTATAGAGAGATATGGATAGATATAGAATACTTTATTAAAGATATTTAATGTAAGTTTTGTAGAATTAATATACTTGAAATTCACTCGCGAGATTACGCGTGATATTGCATATAGGAGAAGTTGCGTAGTATTGAATTTACTACTAGACAGTTTGCAACACCGTTACGCGCGAGTTTTGGAGAACCCTCGGCACTGTCACAAAATCTTGTAATGAGCTTACTAAGCCGAGAAGCCTTATATTGGCAAACCTCGCAGCAAAGTAGACGCGAAAAGCAGCAAACCGGTGCTGGCAGTTGTTGCGTATGTCACGTCACTGACAGAGTCCACACTCCGTAAAAAGTTGTAAGAGACGAGCGAGCGGCTTGAGATCGACAGTAATTCGAGGATACACTTGTCAAGAGTTCGACGTAACGCAGTAAGTCTAATAACATATAACAACACATTATAATTACAACCGTAGTCAAAGGAAAATAGTTTCATATAAAAATTTACTTGATCAAAAAGCTTTAATTATATCTTATAGAAATTACGTAACTGTTTATCTTCTTTATAAAAAATTGACAAAAAATTATTATTAAAATCAATAAATCGAATTAATCTGAAGAACTTTCTGTACGTATGTCGCTAATTTGATTACGAAAGTAAACTTGTGGCAAAGTTACTTTACGGATAAATATGAAAGATCGCAATTTAATTTGAAGTCGACGAGGTCGCAAAGTCAAGTGCTGTACTCGTTTCTAAACTCGACTTCTCAATTATAACTGACCAAATATTTGGCAAGTAGAGATGTAATATTGATGCTGTCATGAAACTTGGCTAGCAGCTTACAGGGAGGGATGCGTGAAAGCAACGGTAGAGAGATTAAACTTTCGTACCTGCGCGCACAATAGAATGATCCGACCAAGGGATGCGCCGAGAATGAGGGTTTGTCGGACATATCGCTCTTTACAGAAATGATCGAGCTCCGGGCTGTCCTTTGCCGATAACAGCCTCGTCGTTGCAATTTCCTCATTCACTGACCGCAAGTTTGAATCTGTATATTTCGTTTGCGCGTGGACAGTCGTGTTTCATGTCACTTTCTGTTGCGTGAAATTTCCACATAATCGGAACATGAATTTAGACGGAAATCAGAGTTGTATTTGTTCTCGATGCAGCGCGCGTGTTATAACGTAAAATCAACTAGTTCATTTACGTGCGTATCGTTTTCGATAACGGACAGTCGACCGATATATGCGCTCGAATAGGAATAATGACCGAGCCAACTTTTCTAACTGGGTGTTCGACAGGCGACTTCGGAAGTGGAATATCGGATACGTTACGCTGTTGTAGTGACCAACTTTCGTGACGTAACATACTGAACCCATTTAATTATAGAACGAGCAATTATGCAACTATTGACAACAGTGAATCCAAATCAATTCTTTGCTATATTTTTAATATATCTTTGGCTAACTTTTATTTTTTCTAATCATTATAGAAAAATGCTGGATGATACAATTTTTTCTTAACAATGTATAATGAACAAACAATTTTTATATATCAAGCTTTTATTTTTCATGACGGTTACGCGATGTTAAACGTTTATAAAAATTAAAGAAGTCAGGTATTTGCTTCTATCAACATATACTTTCTTTTAATTGTAAAAATATTGATAAGACACGGAATGGTCTATATACGTGTTTAAGATTCAATTACAATCGATATTAGTCTTATTATGAACTCAAGAGATCTTTTGCCATTTACCTGATTCCGTCAAAGCTTGTTTGACTGTTGTGTCTGTATTATTTGTTGTTAAACTGTGAACGATACAGTAAAATTTTAGTAACTGGCCAATCATTGATAAAACGAAGCGGAAGAAAACGAACGTGAAAAAGAAAGGAGGATTATTGTACACTGAAACGATTGTGTGCGCTCTGAGATTGTTCTTTGTCGATAACGATTCTGCTACTCTTCCTTGCAATTCACTCGACACGATATCGTGCATTGTAATCTAGAATCTCTATTCACAACTTCGTCCTTTCTCGTAAATTTTCTATTGACGGATAAAATTGGTAGAGACAGAAACGAGAAATTATTAAATCTGTTTAATGACACAGGACAATCAAATTAGCTTTGAGTTGCATGTATGACAGTTAATGCAAGCAGCTAAACACACATGCGAGAGTTTCCCTAACAATTACGACCTAACTTGTAACAAGTAGCATGAATCATAGCTCTATAACGTATAATAAGTAGTTGATACGTAATCATTATAAGACGTATAACAATTTATGATAAAAAAACTTTTGTTAATTTTATGTCCACAGAAAAAGAACATAATTTTAACTTTTATTTTACAGTTTGTTTTAACATTCTCTTGCGTTAGTTTAAAGTATCATTTTTATTTATCAAAATTTTAAGTAATATTTACGATAGTGTGTATGGATTTGAACTCACAAAAAAAAACAAATATTCCACATTTTAATTTTAATGTAACGTGTGATAGTTAAAAGGTTTAAAAAGAAACGCATACCTAAGTTTGAAATACGATGCGTTGATCATGGTCATCGCACCCACTCTCAAGTATACGCATCTTTTGTATGCGCTGGAATGCCACGTGTAACCATTTCCATGCACTCACGTACATCTCGGAGCAAAGATAAGCGTGGCTGTACATACATGCCTGATCTCACTTTATCCTAAAAAATTATCATAAATTTTCATAAACTGCCACGCAACGCAACTTGACTTTGCGACGCGAACTGTTACTTAATAATTGATACACGCGCAGTTTCTTAAATAATATTACTTAACAAAATGCATGTTTTATTTGATAAGACGCTACTGTCTATTATTATCATCATATTGTATACAGCAATTCACAGTTCGTAGAACACTCGATGTCATATGTTCTCTTCGATGTTTAACATTAAAATTGATAATTACAGATGATCGTTGTATGTAATCATCATGAAGAAACGTGAGAATAAAGAGAAGAAGAAGAATCAAAACGCAAATAACACACCGGACAAAACAAGTTCAGGAGATCTGAGCGATGACGAGAATCAAGGTTTTGGAAATTGGCTCCGGTCTAGCACCGGTATCGAAATGATGCGTTTCTTCGTAATTGCGAATTCAATTTTAGTGTTTATGACTATGGCATGGCCGAACATGAAAGAATCTTTCTACATTCTCAAGAAATATCTCATAGGAGAAGAGGATTAACTGTGAAAATATTTTAGGAATAAAATAATTACATTTATATTTTTTCAATTTTAAGCAATTGTACTTTGTGTGTAAGAAGCAATATTATCCTATTAACCAACAATTGCAGTTGATCGTTAGATATATTTGTCAACGTAATCGTTATCTGACGTGTCAGGAATTAATCTCAAGAAAAATATTATCAAGGTATACCTCATATTTATTATTTACATTAAAGCAGATATATCGAAACTGATAATATTGGAAATAGCAGATAGATAGCAGAATTGATAATAATATCGCTTCATGTAAATAATTATGCTGATTATTTTATTTCTTACTAGTTGATTAAAACAGTATTTAATCTAACGGTTTCAAGAATATTTGAAAATCAGCGAGAGATCGATATCTGGAACAACAAGCTAGGAATAAAATCGTCAGCTTTCAAAAGATATAACATTCCAGCAAATATCAGAAAACGAACAGACATTTGACAAAACTTTTTTCACCCGGCATTTGAAAGTCAAATGCAGATAGATCGCGATTTGTTTGTGCAAGATAAAGTTCTTTTCAGTAGTTTTCCTATTGAAACTTCCTCATTTCTCAAAAGAACAAATGTCTAAAAGCGTCGTGTAACTTTTAGTAGAATTGACTAATAAATTAATTATTGAAACTAATATATTAATAATATATATATATTTATATTATTGTACCATATATATATATACATATAATTATTTAGCGTTCCGAAGTCTTGACAATGTTAGCGTTCGCCGTTCGCGAGGTGGTTCTTCTCTGTGTATTGAGCTGGTACAGCGCCGCTGTATGGAAGATGATCGACGGTTACTTCAAGGATCAGTTTCATGCCTATTTGAAGGAGGAATATGATAAGTATCCGCAAATGAAGGCCGGCATCAAGAACGCAGAGGCCGTCGATAAGAGATCCGTTTCAAACAGCTTGCCGGCAGAGTCGATTCCAAGCCACAGCGTCGACGAAAGCTATGGTCCCGACACAGCGTGCCCGGCCGACATCGCAGACACCTGTCAGCAATATGCGGCCGTTTCGAGCAAGTTGAAATCGACAACAGAAGCAGTGACAGCAGGTGGTATTAACGAAAACGTGGCCGCTGTCGACGCCGGTTCCACCGATAAAAATTCATTCCTAATCCAATCGAAACTGGAAAGTAAAAAGTCGCTATCGAGCAGCAGCGACGTACATGACAAAAAAGAGCGAACGAGTACTATTATCCATCAGGAAAACGATCGCAAACAGACAAAGAGCGAAAAAGACAACGGCGTCCTTGCAGACCCCAAGTCGTCGTTTCAACGTCGCGAAAAACTGCGACGTCGCTCCGAAAAGAAAGCAGCAACATCGGATCCCTCGAAGAAGATCTCGAGGGAGATGTTGCGGGAAAAGTCAAAGAAACAAAGAATAAAAACAATCGTCTTAACGAACGCCGGTGCAAAAATCACCGATGACGGAGACGACGATTTCTCAGAATTTGAAGAAGAGGAAGGAAGAGAAAATAAGAGGATTTCCAAAGAGGGAATTCTTGTGACAGAGCTGCCGTTCAAACCAAGAGTAGATATTAGCGGTTTGGATAGGGTCAGCGCGGAAGAATTCTGTCCTTTGGCCTTGGAGAACGAAGCTTCCTGCGAAGAAACCACCACGTGGCCGTGATTACTTTTTGATGCGCGACATCACGGTGGAACTGCAAGTGCAAGATTATATAAAAAAAATATATGCACTAACAGCGGGATTTCTTGAAAGGTTTTAGTGACATGCTGAGAACTCGAAGTAAACGACACACACACACACACACACACACACACACACACACACACACACACACACACACACACACACACACACACACACACACACACGAACTACGAGTGTTATTATTAGAACAAATCTCTATCAGTCAGTGTGCAACTGTAATCAGTAGGAACAATAATATAAAAGCTTTTTTTTTTGAATATGTTTTATTGATAGAATGTAATAATAGGTTTAATAAAAAAAGTCGATGTATAACTCTCTTCTTATTAAATTAAACTTCGAGCTTTAACTGTTTATTACTGTTATTACTTGTAAGTTTATTTTATGTACATAACACATTTACTTATAATTCACAAACGTATATGACGATTTATGAAGGAGAAATTATTGCACATTATTCAAAAGTAAGATTTTGCTGCATAAGATTCGAATCCAGGACAGATATAAGAAATTCCATGGATCAAAAGGGGTCACTAAATAGCTAGTAACACTGTCCTTCGACCTTGCGAGAAGAGAAACTATTCAAGTGACCGTGAGAAGTCAGAGAAATCGCAATTTACGATGCTGTATTGATTCATTGAAAAAAATCAGAAATACACGTTTGATCCATTCGGCGCTGCACGTATCTCATCTTTTCGCATAATACGTTGAAGGATAAAATTAAAAATTGGTATGTGAACGTCGTAATGGTATGTGAACGTCGACGGCGTTGTTACATTATGTAAGAACGATAAACGTATCGAGAAATGATACTTGTGGGAGATGTTTCGCATGCATAATCTCAAGGAAAGAAAAAATCAAGATATTTTAAGCGTTTCTTAACAAGAAACGTTGCCGTATTTTGCTCATTAAGCGAATTCCGCGAGTAACTTATGAGAGAGCGAATTGTTCTGTTGTGCGAGAATAAAATTGTAATTTTTAATTATTAAATAATTATAATAAGCGAGAAAAGTGTAATTACATATTCATTTTCCAGTTATTTCAGTTTTTTTTATTTGTGTTAACAACAGCTTTTGCTCTGTAGTTTTTGTTTGCTTCGTTAAAGCAGATTTTATTGCGGTCATCGTTAAAATTTTTCAGATATCCAACGGTCCGTGCAAATCATGCGTAAATCGACACAATTTACATTCGTTAAATGCGCGCGAAGTATCGATAGCATTTAAAAGCGACGATGTTCGTGAATGTATGCAAAGAATATCAACAACTCTATTGCGAATGACAACAACAGAATGCTAAATTAAATCTTAGCTTCACTATGTGAATCTATGATTGTACAATGAAGTTATAAGCATTTAACAGTGTCAACGCTAGTTTTATTTACGCAAAAGATCGCTATGGATTCTAATCCAAGCCGCAATATACAGGTCGTTCATCGAAGTGCCGCGGATCGAAACAGGTTGCAGTATGTGGCGTGATGTCTTGCGATCTTGATGCATTTCTTATCTGTGTGTCGCGAATGAGAGAATGCGAGAACGAAGAAGAGCAATTGCGCACTTTACGTTCGCGATTAACTGAGCGTGATTGATTAGGTATGCGTTGCGTTCGAATTTTTATAAATTTATTATGGCACGCGAAATGCAACGTGCGACGCGCAAACATAATCGAAGTAATATCGCGATATTTCTTCGCGAGCGCGTAAGAGAGATGTAAAAAACGTCAAGAAGAGCGGTCTCGCAAACGCACGAAAGCAATTTCCTACGTAATTGAGAAAATATATCGGCAATGGCCTCGTTACGGTGGCCGTCGATTTCTCGTAAACAACTTCCCGCGCGTTGCGCTCCAATTTGGTGCTACGCTTTTTTATCTGCCTCCTCTCGCGCATCGTCGCGAGAATAATAATGCGGACGATAGCGCGTGGATATCTCGATCTACTTCCGGGGGACACTGCCGAGACAGGTTTTATTAATAACGTCGTTTAGACATGATGTGTATGTATAACATACGTTCAAATCGCCTCGGGCATATATAGCGATCGACGATCATCTCTATCATCTTCGTAACCTCTGGAAATCTGCTACTTACTGTTTAAACATACTAATGTGTGAAATTTACGTGTATGTGACATGGTCTCTTTTTGCGTTACTTTCACATCAATTATCCACGGTAGTCAGAAATATTTTTAGTAAACTAAACTGTTTTACTACGTTTCTCCGCAGATAGTAGAAATATAAAATTCACACATTTTATAAAGAATAGAAAAGAGATTTTACTTTATCAAAATGTGGGGAGAGAGTGAATATACTTTCTAAGAAAATAATGCAAATAACATTGAATATAATTTTAATTTCGTTACGAAAGACACGCGATCTTCTTCAACAATAGCGCATAATGAACTTTTGTTCACGCAAAGAAATCAACTTTGACGATCTTACTTTCTCAGCGTGACAGTTTCAAAGCCGGCGAAAAGAAAGTAATCTGGAATCTTTATTTTTTCTGTGTTTTCAAGCGTTGCAACAATCGATGAAGAGAAACAAACTTTCTGAGTAATTAGAGAATACATGCAAATGGACCGTAAAACTCCGCGAGGTTCAAATCGGCAGAGAAAATCTAGTTTCACTTTTGAACGGTTGCGTCCTTGTTTTTCTCTCTCTTCACATATGCCACACGTTCTTGCTTCGTAATGGATTTTCTAATGAAGTTTGTCGGACGGATTGGTTAAAGCTGTTAAACAGTTCAATTGAATGTCTCAAAGAAATCCACGTGCGATTTGGAGTATGTCATGATTTGCACACTTGTGTAAAGAACATTTAGCGAGTTTCACTCTGTTTGATGTCGACAATTAAAACTATGCGGAATTGATTTGTGTGATAGGTGATCAGCAAACGTGCAAATGCCGCAGCTTCTTCGTTTTCGAAACCGGTAAACACCGGTAAGCAAACGTCAAAAAGCGACTCTGCAATGCGTTCTAAATCGTCTGCTCATCAGAATTGCGTAATTTGCTGCATATAATCGGAGAACAAAATGACGAATTGTTTTGTCATATTTCCGCAACATTGTTAAAAAGATAATACTTGATATGTAGATTTGCAACGTTATTTTATCTTTGCATGTATATAAATTATTAATAACAACAGTAATCTTTCTGTAACATTTGATAATCAACAATGCAATCGAGATGTCACGTAAAGATTGTCGTGAGATTGTGCCAGTCTCCCGAGCAGACAGTTCGAAACTTTCGCCTCGGCACTGTATCGGAACGTATAATGTTGCACGTGAGCTTTGACCGAAACATCGTCGTTCCGGCGAGCGAAGCAATATAACGCGCCGTAATGTGACATGCGTTCAAGGAACACGCGTTTGAAAACATTTATTTTCCTGCGCGAGATCCACGGCGGTGGCTTCAAAACGCCGGTAGCTTCTCTTACTGAATCGCAGTCGGTAGGTAGGTAAGTGAACGACCTTAATGCAACGGTATTTGTGCACGATTTTCAAAGCACGTACGACAACGACGCGTTACAACACGCACGTAAGATTACTGAATGCCAAAACTGTCCCGGTTACGCCGCCGAATCTCTGTCAAGACATTTCTTTACGCAAATTTGTATGGATCATATCGCGGCAAGAAATTACACAAACTTAAGAAACTTGATATAATTTTTAGTGTTATTCGAGTATTATTATAATATTATTTTGTCAGTCTTCTTAATATTTCTCTTATTTTCTTTCTCTCAAAACAACTTGATATAATTAAATACATTTCAATGAATAATAAGGACTGTCGTACAATCACGTGAGCGAGAGATAACAATCCTTGTAGTTTCAGTGTAAACAAACATAAGAATCAGCAAAAAAAATCATAAATTTTCCAGGATTTTATTAATTAGCTTGATTCATTTACACTCGTGAACAAACTTGTTTCGTAATTTTCATAATCAAAACAGTCGAATTTTGAAAGTTGACAACTGGCTGCACTGCGTTTGTATGAAACGTTCCTACGTCTAGTAGACAGAAATAGGAACTCGAAATTCTAGTCGGAGGCTTGTTGTTGATGATCAGACATATACAGGAACCCTCGTGAAGCGCATTCCAAAAGAGGGGGACGAGAGGATGAAGAGGAAGGAGCCTGTAAGATCAGAAAGAGGAAAAAAGTCTACGGCTTTTATTATAGACGCACAAATCTTGCTACATAAAAGATCAATTAAATAAATTGACACATGGCATTAGAATACGTTGCCCGCAATAATCATATAATTGCTTGCGATAATTAGAAGCAGATATAAGATAAAACAAAAGCAGAAACTCATTAGTATCTGCTGTGAAATTATCAGGGCAAAAGCAACAAGGGAAATTACAGCGATAGTGGCAACGATAATAACGAGAGAAATGAATGAGAAAGAATTCTAATTACAATGACAGAGAGAGGAAGCAGTTTGTGCAAAGTACGTGAGAGAATACAAAGAAGGTAGGTATACAGAAAAGCCGCTTGTCAGAGATTGACACAACTCTTTATGAACCTGCATTTCGATCAGCTGGAAAATAGAGCAAAGAAATTCAGAGTCACGAAGCAACGATTAGAATGAAATGGATGAGAAGAGATGAGCACAGAGATGAAGAAGATGCAGCCGCACGCATCTCTCACTGTTCAAAGGATCTTTCGGTTTCTTTTGGTCGGATTGAACTGGAATATCCTTCGTTGGTCTCTCGAAAGACCGTATTGTCTGCGTTGGATCGCTCGTGAGGGGCCCCCGAGGAGGCTGGAAGTGGACAAATGGTGGAGGGAGTGCATCACGGGACCCTAGCAGGGTATCCAACTTAATCTTAAAACACAACGGTCAAAACGCAACCAAATCGGAGTCCACTCACCTCGTAGCTCTCTCGTGTCGCGCTGCGTTCCAGCGACGCGTCTCCTTTCATTCACCGTCTTGCCGTCTGCTTGCAAATATTCCTTAGTACAACTTATTATGTAAAAACACAATAATAAAATACACTATAAGTTGCACATGTCAAAATACCCGGGCGTTCTAGGGCGCCTCATTGTTCTGCGCTCGTTTGAAAAGCGATTCTCGGCGCGAGCGCGAACTCGAACTTGTAACTCAGATTCTACGGACCCCTCTGGGTTAGCCACTGTCTTACGTCGTCCCAGAGGGTTCTCCCGTTTTCTGTTCCTGAATTGCACAGCGCGTTACTCGTTTGCGGTTTACGTTCGCTCACACGTGTATTGATCGTTACAAGTAAGACGCAAAAATGGGTAGGAACCGCGCGCTCCGCTCCGAAGCGGCAGATAAGTGTGACAAACGCCGACCGAGCGATGTGTTGCCGTTTGACCTGCCAGCAAACTAACCAATCGCCGCGCAGGTGGCATCCCGCTGGTCCCTATTGCTGGAGAACAGGAGGGGATCGATACGGACCCAACTACCTGCTGCGCAACCTGTTGGGGTCCGATGCAAGATGAAGATCAGGCCCCGGCTTGTCTGAATGGTAGCATACTACCAAGAACTGGTCGTTGATAACATAGAATCTCAGCTAACGGTTTGATGGGTTTATAGTGTATTACAATGTATCATTGAATAAACAGAATCTGTGCAGACAACATTACTCCATTTCCACAAAGATGATCGATGAAATTTCCTTATTATCAATTGCCGATAGAATAAAGTAACTATGAATAAAGTAACTATTATACCTATGTGTGTATGTGTATTAATATATATATATATATATATAAAATATGTGTGTAATTTTTTTTTGCAATAATATTACATCTGATTGATATACGCATAGTGATTCAGATACTAGTCTATATTTACATAGTTTTTCTGGTGTATAACACCTTTTAATTTAAAATAATATTTACATCAATGACTTTTAATTATATTGTTTAGATAAATATAATAGTTTTTGACGATATCAATATAAAAATTTGCAGAATATTATGTTACAAATAAGAATTAAATGTGACTATTTTGTTTCATTCTTTCAACATTAATAACATATTCACACGTGCATCAGTATTTCTCACCGCAGAAACACAACAACATATGTGCACACAGTAATATTGAATTAATATTCAATTACATTTAGCAATATTTATGACTAGATTATACGCATTTTAATGCCGTGATAAAGTCAGAAAAAAAAATAACAAACACGTATAGAGATGCTTATCGGTGATGAGATTCGATATCACTCGTGGGGAAAATATTACGAGGCGGGTCTAGGCGCATGCGGTGCTTCAAGGCTGACTCGACATAGGTACTTATTGTATCAAGACTCGTTAACGGAGATGTTCATTCACTCGCATCGGCCAGATGACCAGTATGAGTCGCCGCATCCCGCTCGCGTTACGCGCTGCCGAGAGCAACCGGAAAGAGCCGTGGACTTTCCGGTGATATGTGTTTAAAATATCAATTCTATATCATGTAAGTATAATGTGTCGGTTTGTTTGACAATAATGGCTGCGTTGGTTCGTCTTAAACGCGGTAGTGTCCAGCTGAGACATGCGGCACTCGAAGTCAAAGGTATGTGTGCCCTCATTTCATTTCCTGTATAATAACGTTTTTCAAAGATCTCACGTTACTACTCATACGCGCACAAATTTACATAAAACATTAGCTGGTGGATTTACATACTTCCATTAGTAATCTAAAATAAATCGACTTAAAAAATTAAAATTGTGATTAGTGTTGAAATTTTACATTTTGTAAACCTTATTATTTAACGAATAATAGTAATGCCAAGCATTCGTCGAAAAAGCTACTTGTGTTATATCATCAGTGTGCCAAAGTCGAGGTCACGTGTATATACTATGTGTAATATATACTCGTAGTAGCTAGCAAAGAGATAGCGCGCGAAGAGAATCAAACATCGGGAATGATAAGAGCGAAATCGCGGTCGATCTCATTATTTTTGGGTTCTGTGAGATGGCAGACTTCGTCAAGAGAGGTAGTGTGCAGTTTGTTAAGCGTGGCAGTTGTCAACTAAAACTCGCTGCACAAGAAGTTCGAGGTTTGTCAAAATATTTTGAATTATAACTGTTTTAATTCTCAGAGAATAAAATATCGAAATTTCTCTTATAGTATAGTCACTCGCATGCAGTCAATTTTGAAACAGTTGTATTGATACAACAAACTTGCAACAATTTACGTGTAATTACAATCACAAAAATCTATTGACTATTATATATATTAAAACATAATAATATTCTCTTTAAAAAGCATTTGTTTTAATTATTCTTATATCAATGTTAAAAACTAAGATCACAAAGAATCTTTCATGTTTAGAATTAGTACGCAGAAACCAGTGTCGTTTGAGTAACTTATCTATATCAAACATTGTCACCGATTTATTGTTTGAAGACCATAGATAATGAACATATATATGTATACATACGCACGCACACAAAGTTTCTTTCGACAGTATTGTGCCTCAAACTTATAAAATAAATGAATTAAAAAGTAATTAGTAAAAATTAATTTAATCTTATGTATTTTTTTAATTAAGAGAGTAAAATCTTTTTTTATTCGCTGTTAAGTGAAAATGTTTGTATAATTTGTCAGAATTTGTAACAAATCGTACTATAATAATTGTAAAGTATCACATAATTATATTTGTTCTTTATTAGCGGCTGTAAGAGCGCGACACATTGTCGCTGCACTAGTCGCAGTTGGATTTGCACTTTGCGGCGCGGTCGAAGTCAGCTCTTCCGTCGCATTGCTGGCAAATCAGAAAGACAACCATGCCATCATTGACACCTCCTGGCACTGCGATATGCTGGTCAATATCTCCAGCCGCAATCGCACCGAGGACTTTGAGATTATATTTATGGAGGTATAATCTCCTTATTTTTCACATCTCTCTTTTTTTCTGATCGTTTGTTTAACAATTTGAATATCAGTTTCTTGTCATCAATCAGCCGTATTATTGTCAGTATCTAAGTTACGAATTTAATTTAATTTTTATTTTAACACTAAGAAATAGCAAAGAAAATATATTTTATCATCATGAAATGTCAGCGATATTTATCGATACGTATCGTGAACGATAGCTACCGCAGGAAGAGCGAGCAGAATCGATTATGCGCGAGGCGTTCTTATGGGGACAGGTTGCTGGGCCAATATTGGGAGGTTGCCTGGTGTGGGGCCGATCCGGACCCTCCATGGTGTTCTCACGGGCGGTTCTTAGCGCCTGTTTAGCGTCTCTGTTAGTGCCTGCGGCCTGGCGCGGACCGTCGCACGTCGCGCTTCGATTGCTTCAAGGATTATGCACTGTAAGTCAACATTACACAGACGTTATTTGTCACCCGCGTCTCAGACGAGGTCTCGATTTTGCGTAGAACCGTAAAATGTGCCACGTGAAACGAGAATTATTGCGACATCCTCTTTTGTAGGGTGCGACTATGCCTGCTGCTCACATGCTCGCGATGACCTGGTTTAAGAGCAACCACAGAAGCTGGTATTTCAGTTGTTACGCAGGTAGATCGTAAATTGAAAGCGTGTAAATAATAAAGAATAGAATGAACGAGAGAAAAAACAACGTGCTTTATTTTAAATGAAAAAAATATTTGAGATGTTATAGTTCGACTTGTACGATAATTTTTCGAGGCATTTCATTGAGAAGACGTATTTCACTTCAAGTTAATCAGCTAGTTTTAATTTCAAATTTAAGCTGTCAGCGTAGGTTACTGCCTCACCGGATGGTTGGGCACCGCGGTGGTGCGAGCGTTCGGTCGAGATTCTTTGTGCTATGGTCTGGTTCTTCTGGCGCTATGCTGGTACTTTGCCTTCGGTCGATTTGTCAAGGACACTCCGAAATCTTATCAACACGACACAACCGTAAGCAATGCTTTCAAGCCATTTAATGAACACTGTCGCGCTGTCGGGAGCCTATCGATATCTTCTCCAGTACTAATTGACTATCCGATAAAAACTATAAATAGTCGGAACCTACTGTTACTCCAAGAACGTTTCTAATTGTTACGATGTCCTTTTGTTACAACCAAATTCTATACTGACTATTGTGATACTTATTATTATGTACAAATAGTTTATATATTTACAAGAATTTTTTTATATTAAGTATAAAATATTTCTGATGATCAAAGGCAGCTGTGATACCATGGGGTAAGCTTTTGAGATCTGTTCCTGTCTGGGCGTCCGCAGTGGCGACTATGGGAAATCAATGGGGCGATGCGACGCTCGCACTTGGCATGACCAAGTACCTGAAGCTCATCTATGGATTCTCTACGGCTAACGTAAGCTTTAGTTGATTAAATTAATTTACATTCGTGTCATGTGTCAGAAATAAAAATCATCAGTTCGGATTTAATTCAGGACTCGGTGTTGACCACATTACCTCACATCGGTCACTTCATGGCTGCGCTGACCTGTGGTCTCCTGGTTGACCACGTCCGCGAATCTAAAATAGTTTCCACGACCACAGCGAGAAAGTTGGTCGTCTACACAGGTACGTTATGTGAGAACTCTTGTCATCTAATTTCTTAGTTGTCATTTTATGTATTTTATTACCATAATTAAGCATGAAAAGTATCTTGAACGTATCGAATTGAACAAATT
Organism: Pseudomyrmex pallidus; assembly: GCA_014825455.1. Classification (NCBI taxonomy): domain Eukaryota; kingdom Metazoa; phylum Arthropoda; class Insecta; order Hymenoptera; family Formicidae; genus Pseudomyrmex; species Pseudomyrmex pallidus. The sequence goes on from QVNV01013274.1 coordinate 91,418, forward strand.
TCTTTATTTTTTAACGAAAAATATTTTTTCAAAATATATTTTAATTTTTTTTCAATTTTGATATTTTCGGTAATACTGAACTTGTGAAATATACGCAATTAGCGCACTTTATCCCCGCGGCTCTGCTTTTCGTCGCCGGATACGCCGGCTGTCAAGCTCTGGGTGCCGCCTGGCTGGGAATAGCGGCCCTCCTCGTTTCCGGAACTGCACCAGCCGGTGCACTCGCGGCTATAGCGGATCTCGCACCTGCGGAATCGCCGGCATGCGCCGCGGCTGCGTGTGCTCTTTGTTCTACACTGGGTGCCGCCGGATTGCTAAGTGCCAACTACTTCGTCACCCAGGCTCTTCACGGCTCCGTAAGTTAAATTAGCACGTCGGGCGTGGACATACCGTTTGCTTGCGCAAATGTAACACAAGTATTGCGTCACATACGCTAAACATTAGTTGTATTTATAATCTTCTTTCATTTTGAACACAAATAATTTTTATTGCAAAAAGTGAACGTGGTGGTTTCAGATCGCTGGCTCTTGGCGATTGGTGTTCGGCGTCGCGTCCGTCGTCTTGCTGACAACCGCTGCAGTCTTTCTGGCTCTGGGTAAAGGCGTGCCGCAACCGTGGATCCCATCCGTGGCGAGACCGCGGAGTCATGACGTAATCTACGAACAAGATGCATTTGAACTCGATCACGAGGACGTGGGAGTACAGACCGAGCCTTACGGACCCTACGGACTGGAAGATGATGTTGAGAGCCTGAAAAATGTACCACGTTCCTCGTCAATTCATTCCAAGATCTCCGTGACTTCCAATTGAATTGCGATCATGCAAATTTCTTGTGTCATTTTTTTACGTCTTATCCTGTGCCGCAAGGATATTTCGTCTCTCCTCCATTATTGCGACGGGGAAAATATTGTACAGTAATATTGCGAGCACGTGATTTAACGCGCTAATGATATGTATATAAAGCTTTTAAAGAATAAGGATTATGTATTTTATATGACAAGAATTATTCCCTCGAAGAATATTACTTTATAATAGTAAAGAGATATTACAAATAAAAAAAAATAAATTATTTTAATTTTACTAGAGAAAAAATTAATTAAATTTTTCTTAGATATTATAATATATTTATTTCAAAATGTCGCTGAGTGTTTCGTAAAACACAATTAGAGCAACAGTTGCTCCAGATAAAACCGTTGCAAAACAATGCCGTGGATAATAACAGGTAGATTCTCCGATAAGACGTGGAAAGTCGATAAGTGCAAAAATGTCGACGTGCGTTGAAAATCTGAATAGACTCAAGGAAACAAATAGTAGGTAAACGTTATTATCTTCACTTTCGACTATTGTTGAAGTGGTTTTGCTTCATCAGGATGTTCACGTAGTGATATTTTTCTTCGTGTTATTTCCTAACTCGTTACATAGATGCAAACACACACAAGTGCGCAGCAAAAGTTACGCGCATTCTACGGAACAATATAACGTCTCCTCTGCAACTTTCTACCTCGGGAGAAAGAGTGAAAGAAGAGCGACGAACGCTCTAATTAGATATTATACATCTAGTTTTAGTCTACCTGCGACATATGTTTTCTTATCGCTGCTGATGCCATCGCAAAAACGTGTCTACGCCAGTGCATCTGGCACATGCACGGAATACCGGAAGATAGTGTAAATGTAAGATCACTGTTCGCTCCGGCGAGTGTTTACTAACGACGGCCTTTCACGTGCACGCGTGCATATCCGGTGGAAAAATCAGAACACTAGATATAGGCACGGAAAGTAATCTGCCATTCGCCGCAAATTGAAATATTACGCACGATACATTTTACGCCAAAAACTCGTTTGATAGATATTTCTTAACGAACGATAAGTCATTGCATAGCTTCACATACTAGAAAAAAAATAAATGCAAATCTTAAAGAATTTTAAGATAAACTTTTTTTTTATTACAAAATATGCGTAGTCATAAAATTGAATGATCCACGTGATAATCGACAATTATCAAGTGATTATTGCAATCCGCTTAAGTTGATGGATCAACTCATAATTCATGTGTCATTACAATGAAACGTCTTCATTAATGTAAAATTTTTATTATCGAGTTAACTCTCACGTGATATCGCTACTCGTCTCCAAATCGGATGTTTATCGAGCGACGATCGTTTTGCTCAAAGGCTTTTTCGGACACGCGTGGGATATTTTGCGTCAGTCGCAATGTAACGTGCGTTTTCCGGCGAAGAATTTCGTTCGCAGATGAAACGTGCGAGCTCTCCGAATGCGTAGAAGCCGTGAGCGCGAGATCTCATGATCTCCGCCCTCTTGGTCACATTCTCGCGCACGGCTATGCAAGTTTGTTGTGTAGATCCGACTGGGCAGGAGTGTCGCAATTCGCGGCGCTAATTACCGGCAGTAGACGCGTTACTATTCTTTCCTGGTAACGCGGCAACTCTCAGGGACTTATGAAATAAGTTCTCACACACAACGCCTCGTCTCTCTACCGTCTCCGACTTTTTCTTTATTTCGATGCGTATATATCACACTGGTTTCTTACGTAACACCGTATTTACAGCCGCACGCAGAGAATACACTAGATGTGGTAGTCTTAGGTCTCAAGCTCTCGCAGGCGTTGTCTCCTGCGTTTTGAGTAACATCTTGTGGGATTGCAATACATATTCCAGCTAATAGGTACAGATTCATCAGTGATCGAGTCTTTAATTATTATGTAATTTAATGATTCAATGATATTCTGATTTTTCAATTGATTATATTTTAATTGATACTGATGTATCTACTCTGATAAATACAAATGCGATAACGATCGATAAATATGCGCGTTAGCAGACGTTGAGAAGCTATCGTACGGAAAATCGAGCTGCGCAGCGACGATTTCCCTTTTGTGAAACCGATTCGATTCATTAACGACACGAATGCGTTTGTTGCGTGCGCGCCATCGGTCCTTACTCGCAGACGGACATATCCGTTCGTTCTCTGTAAAAAAGAGCCGCTAACCGTTGACGTAAGCTGCTTCGTCATGTATAAATACGTTACCGTGAGAACTTGATGGCGTTTCCAAGGTAATAGTAAATTATAAAAGATATATTTTCAAGTAACTACAAAGAGTTATATACCATACTAGCTTTGAATATGAAAACGTGAATCTTGAATTGCAAGATTGCGAAAACGTGTCTTCTATAACAACGTGACAAAGTTGCTGAAAGCAAATCCGCGCGCGGAATCGTTCTTTAACTTTCACGCGCGTCGAGCTATCTCCCACGTTATAAAAAATTATATAAAGTATAAACGTACAACTAAGTTAAAACTCTACAATAATTTAATTTGTAATTTACTTGCAACGAGCAATCTTCTGTAAAGAATTCCTAGCTACTTCTAACCGCTCGGCATCGTTACATTTTTTTCCTCATCTCCTTTTCCTCCTCTTCGTCGTCAGTGATGATCTGCACACTTCTGACTGGACCCGTCTTCCTGTAAATCGACGCCGGGGTTGTGCTGGTCATCACGGTTGTCGGCACAATTGTCGGTCGTTCGGAATTGATCGCCAAGTTCACCATTCTCAGCAGCAACGCTTCTCTGATTGGTGCGGGTAGAATCTCGTCGTTATCCTCGACGTCTTGCGTGTAGAATTTTTGTCTGTACACTCTTTTAGAATACCTGCCGTCGTGATAATCATCGTATTGAGGATAAATTGGATTCAATGCTCGTGGATACACAGGTCGTCTGAGAGGCACTCGATCGCCATACTGCGCCTGCTGATCGTACGCTAACTCCGGGCGTGGAAGTGGCGTTTGGTAACCCATCGGATACGAAGGGTACGGTTGTTGATCGTACAAAGCGTCTTCAAGATAACTCTTTGGATAGGCCAACGCTTGCACGCCGTATTGACTCACTAGTAACCTTCTCAGCAGCGTCTGGAAATCTCGTCGACTCAAAGGAGGTGCGATCGGATTCGGAGGTTCCGGAGGTAACGTCAAACTTCCAGTTCGGTAAGGATATTCGGATGTAGTTGGCTGATAATCTCTGTCATCTGAATGAGTCACCGGATTTGGAACTGGTCTCAAGATAGGTCGTGGTCTTTGATCGGCTTCTGGATAAATTAGCGGTCGCATCATAGGACGCGGACGCACGTAAGTTGGATTCATGGCAATTCGTGCCTCATCCTCGGGCACAGGATTTTCTGTCAGGTAATGAATGTTAGAGTCTGTTGTGGTTGAGTAAATTGGCTGTTGATCTGGGGGAGGTGGTCGAAACAAGATTCTACCGATTGGTATCGCTCTGTAAATGCCATTCTCCTCAAGATTATCTTGTTGAGATGGGACGAGTAATCTGGGCGGCAATTCTCGCAAATACTGCTCAGACTGCTGTCTCACAAAGACAGGCTCGGTGCTCTGTCTCATGTAATCCCGGTTATCCACTGGTGCTCTCGCAGTGGAACTGCGAAGTAGGATCTGCTGAGTCGGCGTACGCTCTTCTTGAGTGAGTTTCGTTTCCGCCTCGTACTTCGGACTGTCGAATCGACCTGCTGCTCCTAGATTATCTCGATTCAGGAAGATCTTCGGTCTTTCTGTGCGCGAAGTGCTGGAGACACGCTGAAGAATCCGCGGCGGAGCAGTTGTGGTAAATAAAGGACGCGTCGTAGATAAGGAACCACCTGCACCGTAAACGTCGGAATGATCGTCAACGTTGTCCGCGCCGGACTTGGTGGTTTCATCGTGCAGTTGCCTTCTCAGCGTGTTGCCTGTTGTAATCTTTGCTTCGTCTTCCTTCTCTAAGAAATCTTCGGATATTGGGGGAAGACTATGTTCGATCGGTCGTTTTGCGAGAACGATTCTTCGATAGGTCCCGCTTTTGTCTTCCATGCTCGGTCGATTGATCTGTGAATCTTCGTCTTCAGTATCGTCATCCTCTTCCGTCACGATTGGTCTTTGTTGGCCGTTAATGATAAAGCGCGGTCTACTTTTTGCCGTGCCCTTTAGATAATGTCCAAATATTGTTCTCGGTGCTTCTGTGGTAGTGCTGGTACTTGTAGTCGTCGTGGGGCTAGTGGTTGTCTTCCTCGTTCGAGGAATCGATTGCACGACCGATGATTTGGTCGATGGCTCTGTTGTTGTAGCGTACACGATGTTTGGCTTCTTTGTGGTTGACGTGCGGTTGACACGCGGTATGCTCTGCACGACCGAGATATGTTCCTGCAATGGCGACACGGTGGTTGCTTTAAAGCCCGTACCGTTCGATGATGAATACGAGACCCTCTTTATTTCACCGTCAGCGTCGACAAAGCCGAACGTACCCTTGATGTTGCCCAGAACGTCGCGACTCTCGACCTGACAAGGCAAGTTTGCCGTTCAATTTTTCGCGAAAGTAATGTACATTACCATTTTATTTTTAATAAACAAATAAAGTTTTCTTTGCTATAATTAAATATGAAAGATACGGCATCTCTCGCGCTAAAACTAAGATAGTCGAATAACAATCTAATTATTTACTATTATAATATTTGCGTCGACGTTACGAGTACAGTCAGAAATTTTAAAAAGTCACATACTTAACATTCGCTATGGGAACACTTAAGAAAAATGAATAAAAAGCGATCTATATTACGCTGCGCTTAAGTAGTCACGCATATAATTACCTTGAATGATCCATCGCCGGCTTCGTAACCGTATGTATAAGAGCCGTCTTCGTTCACCTTTCTGATCTGTTTCAAGATCGCCACTTGGTGATCGTGATGCGTTTCCGATGTTTGCTGATCCGTGACGTTTGTGCAGCCGGCAGTCACCAAGCATAAGAATGCCATCAGCCATGGCGTCATCTTAAAAGCAAAATGTAATTTTTCTCTATGAGAGAAAGAAAAAACTGCAGCAACACAAATTTAAATCTAATGCACATAACAATGCAGTCTAAAAATAAATTTATCATAAAAAGTCAATGTATGAAAAATTGCAATAAAGCAAACTCGATCAACTTTAAACTTTCGCGATATGTAATACATGACGATTATATGAAAATTTATATTTAAATGTTTTGTTGTTTTTTAAAATTTTGCTTTTTCTTAATTTTTATTTTTAATTCCGCGTTTTCTTTTTATGTCAAATAAGATACTTTTGCAGTATAAGTATATGACCACATAACAATGCACTTGTCACTCTACGTAGCGCTTCGCATTTTTCAGTTAAGAAATTTATCTTGAAGATTAACAGGCAGATAAGTGCGCACTTTTCCACAAGCACCAATATCGAATTTGCAACAAATCCGCCAAAACATTTAGATCGAGCACTTGTGCTTATCGTTAAATTGATTACTGAAATCGATTTCTCGCGTTTTATCGCGCGCCGCGAAAATCGGACATCGTAAATCGCGCGCACTCGCGTCCGCTCGTAGTACTAGGCGATATACCTTGCTGGAACTGGAAACCATGTTACCGCGGATGCGGTGAATGTTCTTAATACCGCGTGGGGTGTCGGGTGCCGTTATATATAGGGTGACACAATAGGCAACCACCGCCCCTTCTACGTCGCGTTTCCACCGCCACGCTCAACCTTGATGACCCCTAAACGTTCATTAAGACGGTGGAATACCAAATGACAGGCTCTTTCGTGCGGCCGGCGGCCGTAAAACCGCGAGAATTCGCGCGTGCTGCAACGCGCTTTGGCATAAAATACACAACAATAAAGACTCCTCGTGGTGATGTTTGCTCATCTCGATTACACGTTCTCTTTCCTTCGTCGAGCGAAATTGCTTAAGACAGGATTATCTTAACGAGACGAGAAAGAGAGTGAGAAAAAGAACATAGTAAAAGTTACGGGATGATCAACTATTACACGAAGCGAACGTTGAAAAGTGACTGCTTTCTTTCTTCATTAGGCAAATTGACTGTTATGATTAGTGCTTGAAACATCTGTCTCACGCGCACGAGTTTCACAATGTTTTTTATAATTTTCTATGACAGTTAAAATTCTATATACAAATTCTCTTTTCTCTCATTAAAATTTTTTATTTTGCCAGTACTCTTACACACTGGCATAAAAATGTAATTTGTAATTTTACAAAGTAAATTGTAATTTTACAAAGTAAATTGTACTTTTTATTACAAGAAAAATACATTTTATGACTGTAGTAGATTTGTCCTGGAAATTGCTGGAAGTCTGGAAACTCGCACGCTTCGTAAGACCGCCGAAGAAAGTGCGCCAATAATGTCGACGAAAAGGAACGGAAGTGCGTCTTTCACGGTAGTAACGAGTGCACTGTCCTGACAGAATGGGACACATGAAGAAGTTTGGATTAGCGGGGACAAGTGAAAGCCACGTGGGAGTTGACGACAAGAAACACACAGTCTGTAAAATCTGTAACAATAGTTCCCACATAGTGTGCAACATCAGTATTGTGGTATTCGCTCCACTCTAGACACTCCCACAGGACAATTATTACATCATGCAATTTCCTCCGCGTTTCGTATATTCACTTTTTTGATGCCACTTTGATATGCCTCGTGTTTGTAGACATATCGGCTGTCTATATTGCCTCGTGTCTTAAGTTTCCTTTACGAAGATTGTTGGTTGTATCTCCATCGCAGAGCTGCGCGAGCATATAACGATAGATCGATTGAAATCTGTATAAAATAAACAGGATATCCGGGAAAAGTATACGAGATGAATCGAAAGATGCTCGTACTTTCTCTTAGCTTAATTGACAAATCTACAGTCGATCTTTTCATACCATTATAATATCTTAAAGAATAAAAGAGATTGATGCTATAATATGACACTGTTTATTGGCAACAATTTAAAATAGCTGTTATATAATCCGTAAATTAAGTTTCACTAGCAGATATTCTCCAAAGTTTTATCAAAATGGCTCGAAATTGGAAGAATTAGATCTTGTTATTTATTTATGGTCGTGAAGCTTAATTCACCAAAACATTGCAATTGACAATATTATGTAATACTAATTAAGTCTTCTGTTCGTTTTCGTTAAAAAATAATCAATTTCTGATATGATAGAAACTAGTTTGATTTCTAATCTATTATTCCTTTTTTATTTAAAGTTTAGAATATAAAAAATATTTAAAGTATTTAAGGTTCTTAATTCTTTTTTTATGAGCAAATTTTCTAAAGTATTCTATATTTTCTAAGTTATATTTTTCTCTTTTTAATTTTTTTACATGATGAAATATCTAAATTTGCGTGATCAAGTTTCGGAAGTAAGCGCTGAACGTACAAAACTAATTGTAACGCAATCACCAGGTGCACATTATTTCAATTATATTTTGAGTGACACACCCACTTCGTGAACTAAAGTCTCACGTTATGTTTGAGTGAAAATTACAGATTCGCGCTCTGGTTTTGGCGACTAGCAATGCCAAAAATTCGTGCCGTTTCTTATATTACAAAAATATACCTATTATTTAGCAGCATGAAATCTATTTGTTTTTATCTCACATACATGTATTATCCAATTTTCTATCACGCATTATTTCAAGAGAAAGAGAGAAAGAGAGAGAGAGAGAGTGAATAAGTGAAGAAGTAATTATGATATTGCTCAGATAAAACCATGAAGAAATATGAGAATTTTTTTAAGAATTATGATTATACCATCATCTTATTTTATCATATGTATAGATCAAGTACTTTTATGTAATTTGCAGACCAATTACTTCTATCAAGTCGACGTAATACTATGTCATCATAAAGTGTTTCTCATCCTAAATACATATTTTATCATCCTCAATGAACTGATTCTTAGTAATGACTCACTGATGTTGTGCTGTACAACGCCTTGACTATGCTTCCTTCTATACAGATTTGTATGGCGTAAAAACATACATGAGGAAGACCACGTTATAATTCATTAATGTTTATTAATATATTTTATAGAGAGTTTAAATCAATATATTAAATAAAAAGATAACTATTTGTATTGAAAAAGATAAATATATAAAAGAAGAAAGATTATACTAATCTGAAAAATTTAAAAAGAACATGAATATTATAGTGTGTACGTGTATGACAGTTTTGAGATAATTTATTTAAACGATAATATTATAATTTATCGCAAAAAGTGTGCAACGTGTGCTTCATAAGCTTACATTGCAACTTTAATTAGCTAGTTTTATTGCAATGATATTATCGGTGTTGGATTCCGTGCTAAATGACGGGATATCAAATAACATAATTATGACAGATTTCTTCAGAGATATGAGCTGTATTACCACTTATATCATCAAAGTAAAAGATCGTATTGTGTTCATCTTTCCGTGAACGCAAGACTATAAGGAACTAACTTTGCACATAACAAAAGCGAAGTTTTTTTTTTAATAGAAATTACTATATTTAGATTACTTCAGAAATTTACGTCGTAAATGTCATTTTTGTTTAATTTTTTTCTCGAGCTAAATTACCAGCAACATATTGGCTATGTAGTGCATCCAAATGACAAAAGCGCCGCTAAATTATGTCAGTCTACGTATTTATATCTGTCGTGAGAATAGTAAAAGAAAAGAATGATGGTCATATCCTTCTGACATTTAGTGTGTAGGACAGAGGATGTTGCGCATGAACGTCATCCTGTGCTCGTATCTCGCTATTCCGCGTGATTAATTCGCGTTGACATCTGTTAATGACGCTAGTGTTCTAGCTGGATGTTTCAAAGAGTTTCTATTTATTATCATGATGAAGATATGATCACATGATAGAATGCGATAAATCAAGAATTTTTTTAACTTGTTTTAATAAAAGTTTATAGTATGATTTTAGAATATTTAGAATAACACTCAGATGTATAGCCGCTTTTATCGTACATCTCGCTTAATTTAATTTATAAAATAATCTCCCACAGAAGATTGAGATTATGATTGCAAATAAGTAATCGTTTTTTTGTTAAACAATATGGCAATTTTATTGTCTCGCTCATCTTCTATCGGTAAAATAGAGTGCGCGATTAGAAAGCAGCAATGAAACTTTCGCTGACAATCCGCGACTTGCGTTAACTGCTAAACGCTGAATAAAGCGCGATCTATCTTATTATGGTCCACTTAAACTGAGTTCAAGGCTACACACTTCAAAGTGCGAAGACCTCGGCATGAATTAATCAGAAATGAGATCATTTCTTAATATGCTACAGTGTTAAGTATACATTTTTTTTTTTGAATATCATACAAACCACATCTTTAATCAAATATTTTTAACAGAATTATAAAGATAAAAATATATATGTTACAATTGTTAAAAAAAAAGATATTTTATGCATCTTTGTCTTCTGACACAGATTTTGCAACGGAAAGTGCAGCTATTGTGCGAATCCCAGGCAATAGAACATTTGATATATCGTGTCGATGTAGTGTCAAGAATAAATCATCGCGGTTCAATTTACTTTCGCGATTGCATATACGTGTATTTCAAAAATTAGATAATATACTTAACAACAGCCAGCTGTATAAGCTGTCCAGCATTTGATTTAACACTTTGCTCGACCCTTTCATTTTCGATAACTTTCACCTAAGTGCTTGCAATCGACTTTTACTATAAAATCGATCGAACATATCGCTGGATAATGCGTATCCTTGTTTATTATAGCACTTTTACTGTGAAATTGTGTATTACCATAAAGTGTTATTAAATTTATCATTAGCGACATTACGAAAGCGTGAAAATTCTACGCTCGAAATATCGTAGTGAAATTGACATTTTATTAAGATCACCTTTCAAGTGAAACCAACATTTTACGTAGTCATTACGCATATCGATATTGATTAGACATGCAAAGTGACGAGAATAAGATATATAATCTGTATGAGATTTATTTAACCTTTTCAAGAACAATTCTTTCAAATTATAAATTGAAAGACAAGTCAGATACGACGTAATAATGTGAAATCATCTCGGACAAACATGACATAGAAAATAGCAATTAAAATCGATATTTCAATCACAGTACAATCAAAATCGATATTTATCTTTTTCGATATCATTTATAAAGATTTTGACGCGCATCGGAGAACAATCTTATCTGAATTTAAAAGTGCCGATTCTCTGCAATTTCACGACGTGGCACGTGGTTCATAATCGGAGCGGAGAAAACGCCGCAGGTGAATAACACGTTCCTGATGACGTAACAACGTTTACTTATACACGTCGTGCACGACGCGACGCCGCCTTTCTTACTTTTCTAATTTCTTCTCGCGGAAGCGCCTTCAACGCGACACGAAACGGAAAATGGTCTGCCGTCGGGCGTCACCTCGTTAATCTCACCTCGTAAGAATTGCATGTTCGCTCACGTCCAGTTATGCTCTGAGGCTGAAATGTTCGCTTTGCTAAGCATGTTGTCCAGAAACGTTCATAGAGAAATGCAAATTTAAAAGGATACTAAGTGTGTGTGATGAAACTTGAAATAAAGTTGACAAAACTCTTTTAAGATCTATACATATTTGTATAAAAACAGATAGTGCAAAATAATAATTTTGTGTAATGTACAATGTATTGTCTACATTTATACACACTTATGTTGACTGAACGAGAACCGGTTCACTTCAAAAAACAGAAGCATCGATTCAAATGAATCTCGTTATTGCATAATTGAGACTTTAAACGAGCGTTCGCTTTGTTTATATCTACGCATCAAAATTTTGGTTTCATATCCCGCATTTTGATTGTCGAAAGTGGATAATATTCTACTGGATTGGGAAAATAAACAGATAACGCAGCAAATTTTCGCACTGTTATTTTTCTTTCGATTATACTTACAAATAATACAAAAAGAAAACAACTTTAACGGAAAGACTCTTCTTTATAAAGATTTATGCGCATTTATCGTGATTATTCTTTATAAAGATTGATGAATTGCTAAGTAGCTGTTATGTATTAACGCTAACAAGTATTATTTACAATAGACAACCGCCGCCGCTTCGAACCCATTTACAGCAACGACATAGATTGCGACATAGATCAATCTCATGTTAAGATTTCTTGAAAAAGGACTTTATTACAATTTCATTAAATCCTTAATCTAAAAATGATGTGATGTACATGTCAGATATTCTGTGTGATTGTAATTAACATTATTATAAAAATGATTTTGTTCGTCGGCATACACAACTCACTGCCGTTTCCTTCCCACACTTGATATACGTTTCCGCGAGTTATATAGCGCCGAGTCGCGAAACGCATTAAACTCGAATCGATTCTCACACTTGTGACAGAGAATGCAAATAGAAAGTTCGCGGCGGCTTTGGCGCGAATAGAATGTTGTCCTTACGAAGCAAACCACGCCAATAAGAGCGTATTGCGGTTTCCTCGACGGTCGGATCGCGGTGAACCTTACTCGCGGCAAACTTGCAAAATTCTACATTGCAAAAGACTGAGTATACTTCCTACCAACATCCGCGTATCAGATATATCAAAATTATTGTCCGAATTATTGTCTGAAAGCGCGAAAGCTTACATTACGAGAAATTTAAAAACATAATTAAAAAGCTTTTTGCACAATATATTAAATTGATTCGAACATTTTTACTATGTTACGTTTTATACAACACGTATATTTTAAGATAGAAATTTACAATAATTTTGATTGGTTTAGTGCAGTTTGTGTGCCACAGCTCGATGGATCAACAAAGGCATAAGCCATTCTGAACTGTCTTGGACGGATTTGATTCGACTAATTATTCTTTTCCGTTTAATCACGTTGAACTCGCCTTTCATGCGATTTGATTCTGCATCGGTCCGACGTTTTGTAATCGAGTCGTTCGAACATTATTACGTGGCTTGGGCTTATGGGGTCGAACTTAAAAGGTCCGCGGCCGCGTGACGAGAATTTCGCTCGCGTCACGAAACTTCCATGGATATCTCTACGATAGTACAGTGTAGATACCTGCGAGAAATTGCCACGGGTAATACATCGTACATGCGTGCATGAGTATTGCGTCAGGTCGTTGGCTTTCACTCTCTCTAACATAAACGTACACGATACTAGGCTGAAAAGAAATGCTCTTGGGATCGGCCTGAGAAATAAAAAGTATTTTGTTCAATGTTAATTCAAATAAATAAAATTTTCCCACTTTTACATTTGCCAATTAATGACGATATTGATGCTCGTTTAAATCAATATTCTTTAAAAAGATACACGTGCGACAAAAAAAGAAATGTGAGTAAAAGGATAGTGGTAAAAAGATGAAAAAATTTTGTTACCAGCTACTATCGTGACTGTCATTATCCACATAATTATAGATATGTGAGCAATTTTCCCCGTCAAGATTACATAGTTAATCGGGGACGTTAATTTCTTCAACCTTCTCGAGTAAAACAGATCGTTCACCGATTGCATCGTCAACGGGTAATATTATCATTCGCGTCAAGCAGATGCAACGCGGAACGCTCCGAGACACGCGTTGAATAATAAAGCAAAGTACACTATGTACATTTATATATAATTATCGAAGTACAAAGGTAAGAATTTCTGTTGGGATAAAGCAAAAGTGACAAAAAGTTCGTAGAATTTAACTTTGAGTAATTTCTTCTAAAAAAAAATCGTTTTCTGCGAGATCAAGGCGAAAATAAATCCGTGACTTTTATACGCTGTAATATTGGTTACTGCAACTATGTTTACACGTCTTTTCCGCGGATTAATATTACATATCAGATATATTACATATTACACACGCGCATTCTTCGTGTACAACGCATGCATCAAAACGTTCGTGTGTGTCATTCACTCGGCGATATACTTCATATATTTTAGCGCAATTACGTGATAATATATATATATTATTATATAATATGCAAATATATATATATACTTATATGTAATACCCTTTATGCGCATGGGTTAACATTACCGATTATTCGATTTACGCGCAAAATTCTCGACGGTTTTCGAGTTCGCGAGAGAAACGCTCGGAATAACACCAACGAGAAACAATTAGAAAGATGTTGGACAAAAAAAAATCCTCAAACATCATGTCTCAGACGGATTCAGTAATTATTGTTACTACGAAGAAACTGATCGATCTGACCTACTGACAGGGCGGTAGTGGCGGAGGCTTTTAAAGGTGCGACGTAATAGAACGCCTGGGGTTCTCTCTGCGATTCTAACAGCTGAAGCCTGTGAGACGTCTGTTGTTGTTGTTGTTGTTGTTGTTGTTGTTGTTGTTGTTGCTGTTGGTGCTGCTGGCGACGTTGTTGTTGCGCGTATAGCTGCTGGGATTGCTGCAGCAGCTGCGCCTGTTGTTTCCTGTAGAGTACTTCCTGAGGCTGAGTTACGGTCGGAGCGGGCGCGGACTGGGCCTGCTTGTAGACCGGACGCTGGGCTTGGAGCTGCTGCAGCTGCTGCAGGTTGAGCAGGGACTGGGGCTGGGCTACGAACGGTTGGAGTTTGTGACTGAGACTAAAGTCACCCACGGTCTGAGGCAGTGACTGATAAAGCTGGGTATTGTACTGACCGGTCGCGGGATCATATATGAGCTCCGACTGGTAGATGGGTTCGGCGGCTGCGGGGGCGGCTGCAACCGGTGTCTGACCGGTCAGCTTACCTCTTGAAGACGAGGCGGTTTGGGCGGCCTGAGGTCTCGCGGGAACGGCGGCAGTGGCGGCAGCGGCGGACACATGAGAACCGAGTGAGTTCACGTAACGTTCGAGCTCGGCGGCAAAGTCAAGATGAGGCGTGGCAGTCGTGGTGCGAGACGATATCGTGGGATGAGTTTGAGTATACAGAAGATTGTCAGGACGTTCGGTGCTACTGGGAGAGACATATTGCGCGGCTACTTGAGCGACATGAGGTCTTGGAGTGATCGCTACCGACTGGGGTCTAGGATGACGAGTCACCGGTCTGCGAGTGGTCGTTTCGAGCGACTGATAGACGCTCGAAGCGACCGTAGGCTGACTACGAAGGACGGGAGCCGCGGTGGTTTGATATTGGGCTGCTGGGGTAGAAGCTAGTCTATAAAGAGACGGGCTAGGGGACGCTGAGGACTCATAAATGGCGCTAGAAGGTGTGACCTGCACTAAGGTCGTGGGTCTTCTGAAGGCTGAAGGTCGCACTTGAGGCTTCAGGTCTTCGTCAGTAAGCTCCTGGCTGGCGTCATCATCCAATTGATACTCCGTCTGGAATATGGTAGTAGGAGCGCGGGTGGTTGATGGTTGATAAGTAGGTCTCACAGGACGAGGTACAGGTCTCACGGAAGGATAATTTGCTGGTCCAGAAACATCATCCTTCTCTTCTTCTGGTATCTCTTCCTCTTCATCCTTGGGCGCATTCGGATCGCAGGGATTGCCTGAGACATAAGTGAATTCTCTCTTGTTGCCATCCGGATCAATGTAGCCGTATTTGCCGCGTACGACGCAGTCGGTGCCACGAGTCTCTTCTTTGAAGGAACCGTCGGCCGCTTCATAACCGAAGGTGAAGGACCCGTCGTCGTTGACCTTGTTGTAATTCCTGATCGTTTGTACTGGCGGTGGTTTTGATGGGTGCAGCGCGTCCTTCGAACGTGGCGAAGGAAGCGCGCGAGTGCGTGGCTGATAGACTGCTACGCTGTCGAAGTCGTCCTCGGCGGCCTGGTTATCGTTTTCCTCGTAGTATACTTGTGGCTCTGTCACGCGAGGCCGAATCTGCACTCGCCTCGTTTCCGTTAGAGCGAGCAGACACGCCGGGATTACCTGATAATAGAAAATATTTTATTACGCTGGACAGTTCTTAACACTAGTGAGTTGGTATATTATTATTATTATTATTAGTATTATTAATGTGTCGATATACGACGTTACGCGTGTTGTGCACAAAAGAAAGTGACTTGTTAAATCGAAATTTTTTTAAAAGTTTTACGGTGAAAACGGGAAATGAGGTGGGCGTTTTCGATAGAGAAATTATGACCGTAAATGTTTTTTCAAGAAAATAAATGTAGAAAGTGTACTTTAGTGAAAATGAGAAAATATAGAATTGTGTGATATTTAATATGTTGCAAGTACTCGTATGCGCATTGAGAAACAACGAAAAACTAACGCGTTATCAATAGCAAGTAGAAATATATAACACGTGTCGGACGCGCTCAACGCGATCTTTTATTCGCAAAGAAGGAAGTAGTTCGATCGTATCACGTAGGAGACGTAATCGAAATTGCTGGAGCTACTAGAAGTAACGTGAATGCGAGACTAGCCGGCTGGTTGATCTGGTTTCCAGGCACAAAGCCGGATCTACATCATGGACGTACACTTATAGTCAATAGGAAGCAGAAGATGGAGAGAGCGAGAGTTTCGCGGATCGGTGAACGCTCGTGTACGCGCAAACGGTATGCACGCAACAGAATTTCTTATCGCTTGCTCGAACGCGACCGAATGCTGTTAAACTCGAGCTCCAAGCACGATTACAACCGACGACGTCGTAAAAGGTGGAGTCCGTCAGATTACATCTGGCTTTCGTGCTACATGATCCTGTTGCGAAAAGTGTTCCGTTTCGAATATTTCGGTGTTTAGAAGAATAAAATAATTCAAACTTCTTAACTTATAGCCGTACATCTATTTTCTTCGGTAATTTAAGCAAGTTTGAGCAAGAAACGCAAATTGTTTTACGCTGTTGTTAAATTTAGCATAAGAAGAGAATTACAACATTGTGACTGTTGTAATCTACATGTACATAAACTTGCGCATTTCTTAAATATGTAAAGGGCTATTGTGATATTCCCTATCACGTTTTTTATTTGACGTATTACATACATAATCGCGGCGAAACGCGCTTTTCTTGCGGAGCTTGACCGTGTGTTCTTACTGACAAAACGTAGTCTCGACTTCCGGTAAGGCGGCTCACGGTGGGAACCGCCTCGGCGCGCGCGCACACGTGTTACGTAATTTCTACTACTCGGCTGACCCGAATACGGGGCGAGGCAGGAGCGCGCCGCGGCGTGCCTACCGTGAGAGAGAAGGAGATTCAGATTCAGAGCGTCGTAACTCGGCGCGCATGTTTCGCCGTCGTTGTCGGCCGGCCGCTTCTGGATCTCCTTGAACCAAGCCGAGAGCAAAACGCGCGGCGCACAAAAGACAGGCGGTGTAACCACACCTAGCGACGACCCACAGGAAACAACGCCGTGTGGCCCCCTTACCGCTTCTCCTGAATACATTATAAAAGACAGATACTACACGCGAGAAAAAAAAAACAAAAAGACCATTATTCTTTGACGCAGGCGAGTCAATTGAAAGAGTTGGGAACGCGAATCCGATGTATACACTTTTATGATAATACGTGGAAAGTTAATGAGCCGTTCACAGACATTTTAGATTTGTACCTATGTGTAAATCAGTTTACTTAAATTAATGTAATTAACAATGAGCACACATGATCTTTTTCTCAACGCCTTGCCTTTGAATTCTCGTGGTCTCGATAAACTAATCGCTGTTTTAAGCATTTGTGTTTAAAGAATAACGATGAGAATTACATTGTACAGACAAGTAGTTGTCAGATCGTGCTCGAGTACGTTCGCTCTGAAAAATGCAATCTAAGCCGATAAAAGATCGATTTTCTCGACTTTGTGATGACCCGATCGGGAATACTCGACGATTGCGCATGTTTGCGCACGTACCGTCCTTGAGACGGGCAGGCACGTCGTCCTGTAACTTTCGAACGATACGGTATGTGCTGCAGCGTAGTCTCTCTTGGGCGTGCGCCGATTAATTTCAAGCTGCAATAAAATGCCGGCGTCTTTCTTCGCGCCGAAGACAGGCGCTAACGAAATAGCGCCGGACCGAATTTGGCGGACACATGATAAATAGGTCGATAAAGTGATATTTCGCAAACACATTGTCGACATGTATGCGAAAGTTGTCTCTCATAATCGATTACTCAGCCAGCAATTTTTCTGACGCGCAGCTGGCGTGAATTTGAATTGCGGGCCTAAAGTTCACTAGAAACTTTACCTAGACGTACTTAGACGTACGATTTACATTCGAAATGACAACCTGTCTTGTCTTCCGCCTTCTACTTATCGTCACCTTCTATGAATTATAATTTCACCATTAGTGCGCAGTTGAAGAGACAAGAACAAAGTACTAAATCTCATTTACCCGTTATTACGAGTGCTTTTCTCAAAAAAAATACTTTTAAACTTCGCACTTCGCAATTCTTGTGCAAATTTTGAATTTTATGCTTTCTGACCATTGTAAGATTAGAAAACATCGTTCGATTATCTAATCGTGGTCAAACAAAATCGATTGCATATCTTCTAAAGTGCTAAAAATTAGAAAGCTCTTTGATCGGCGGGCCACAGATCAATTCTCGCGATTATCAAACAGTGCTGGGTTCGCGCGGTCCAACGAAATCAACGAGAAGACTTGCAACTTCGTCATTATCGTCGGCCACAGAACACGCGCAACTGTCCGGATCACTGAAAGCGTGTACTGGCTAATGACTCCTCCATCTGGTTCGGGTTAGAGGAAAATCGTGACGCCGAGGTAGGGCTCTGTAATCAACGTTGTGGCGTGCCAGTCACACACAGTGAGAGGCACGGACACATTCGGCTCGATCCAGTTGGAAGCAATCGGCCACGGCGCACCACGCCTCGTTTAAGTGAACCCCCCGGAGCTGTCCGGAGAAAGGAAGAATCGCGTTGCACCGAGCAAATCCGGACTCGCTGCTTAATAAACATACGCCCTGCTTTTTGCCACTTATCTCCGATTTCGATCACTTCCTTTTCGCGAAACCTTTTCGAAAGTTCGAGCAGAGAAAATAATGTCGAAGTTATTTTTTAAGTAGAGCACAGCAAGTGTCGTATCTTATAACGATGTAAATTTATTTTTCCCGCTTTAAAAAAGATTTTATTAAGATCAAAGTATAGAAACTGCTAAATTAGTAGCTGTATAAATTTTCTGCTCTGGCATACACTCAAAGTGAAAATGATATATACTTAGCTTGAAAGAAAGTAAAAGTTTTTGTTAGAAGGTTTTAATTATATTTTTTTATGATACCTCTCGAAGCAAATAGTCTACAATGTGTTACTTCATAGCGAAATGCAGTAATTATATACCACAGCTGATGCAGAAATTGTTGCCATCAAGAGATCTGCAATCATTTAATTTTACACGGAGTACAATTTGATGGCGGGAAACGATTAATATAAGAGCGGTATCTACTTTACCTAACTAGTCGTAGGTTTTCGGAGGATAAAAGAACCTCGGCACCGCGCCGCGTGGGATCAATCACGCAAGCAAGATAGCCAATTACCGATCTATGATTAGCTGCGATCTCGTAATGCACGCCGTGTTCGTACGCCGATGTTTCACGGAGGAAAAAGCGAAGGAAGTCGTTACGGAGCGAGCGCGAGGAAACTTTGCTATACATATTTGTAATAGCGCGACCGCGTTTGAGCTAATGATCGAATGTAACGGTAAAAGCGCGCTGAGCCGCGTCAAGGAACAGGATAGCAAGTAGACCCTTTCACGGTGAAGGTGACGCGTCAGTTTCGAGAGAGGAAAATATGAGACTAACGACGACCGGTTGCATTTTAACAGCGTGTTTTCGATTTCGTAACTCACGCGTACACATACGCGTTGCATATATTTGTAATAGCAAATACCGGACAGCGCGTTCTGTTCGATGCTATCATAAGTTTCGCGCTAGGAAGTAGTTAAAACAATTCGCGCGCGCAACTTTCCTCGGTCAGATTTCCGGAAACAGCCGGAAGCTGCGATCGTGAAGTCGTTCCTTGATTAATTCCGTATTATGATCAATTAGTAAATGGCCGATGGGAAAATTAGGTCTGCTATAATTATTTCGAACTCGACATGATTAATTGCAACGCGCGCAACACAAGGAAGAGCAATTTCAGCACTTTGTATATACATGTCTCTCAATATCTCTTATTCTTCCGATAAAGGTGACGTAACTGCGATGTCAGGAACTTAAATAGATTTCGTGAGAACGTGTATGCATTTCTCTATTCTTGTTGTATTTATATCAGTCCAATCAATAGCATATGAAAGATATAACAGTGCATCTGGAATAGATCGCCGCTTCCGGCAGGCGTTTGTAAATTAACAAAAAAGCACGGATGCTGACTCACGGTGCGACGTACGAAGGGAAAACGCGATGCGATGCAGCGCGATTAAATAGTATCGATGCAATTTCACATCGTAATTGCTACTTATAGAATCGAATGCTCAAGGTGGGACGGTAATGAAGATAAGAAATTAAATCTTAAACTGTGCGAGCGCTTAAGTCATGTATAACCTTGCGGATTGAATTTCTTCTCACATGTCTAGAACTCGGAACACATTGACGAAGACTCATCGCGTAATATGATATATGAAGTAATTGAGAAATAACGATGGCGCGAGTGAAATAACGTGCAAAATCTGCCGTGTCACGAGAATCGAATGTTAAAGGAGCAACAATGTCGGATAAGTGGATGACGAAGGCAACCCAAATAATCCATTGCCTCTGTAATTATAACGTGACGTAATGCCAATCGACGCAATTGACATCGAGATTGCCTCGGGAAAAGGTGGATCGACAGTGGTTACATCTCAAGGTCTCGCGCGACTTATAATAGAATCAGGTATGTATCGCATTGTTGATGAAAGAATCTCTTTTTGATAATAAAAAGTTATGAAATTTTGAAGCAACAGAGAATATATGTTAATTCGCAGTTGTCGAACATACGAACATTGAATTGCAACAACGTTGCTTTTTCTTCACTTTTTACATCTGGTTTTCTTTCGCGTGGAAAACGTAGCGTGCAGATCTCAACAACGATAATGAAGATATAACAATAAATATACACGACTAATACTTTGTAAAGCGCCCACATTTATCACAAGCGAAAGTCACGCATAAGGCATTCTGATTACGTCAATGCACGGCCCCGTCGAGGACGCCGCGCCGTAAGGATAATGCAGATCGTCGTCGTCATGAAGAATCTTAACCTCGCGACTTTCATTATATCCGCGCTGTTATTTTCTTGCTATTCTAAGTCAGGATGAGAATAAACTTTTCGCGACGAGAAGAAGAAGAACATCTTGTCCGCGATCGACACGTGAGAGAAGACTCTTGTCGCCAGAGACTGTACATCCGCTAACTCGGAGTATCTACCGGAAGTGAGAACGAGACTCGAGAGAAGGTATCAGCGCAGTGCCGCGATCGTTTCTCACATAAGGTCGGAGCAAATATTTGAAAGTGCGATGCCGTGTATGTACACTCGGTGCAACAAAGACTCGGAAGAAAGGTGCTTAGAAAAATTTAACTTGAGAGTATGTGTAACGACCGTGCGGGTGGTTTTGCGGTGAGAGCGAACGTGACTCATTTCATATGGGTGTCGAGTACGGCGCATTGGTATGCCGCTTAGCGATCTGATGTGTGCCCTTGTCTGTTGAGCTGTTCACCACCGGCGATCTGTTTGCGCTATATACACTCCGTTCGCTCTCACTTTCTTCCGTCCGGCCGCGACGAAATCGCGCCAATAAGCCGCGCAATTCGTATTTACGGTTGACCGTTCGCGTCTCTAACTTTCGTTTTTCTTTTATCATTAGAATGTCACTCGGTCAGCATTCGGCTACGTGCTTTTTCAAGTCTCTCGCGGGAAAGTCGAAAGTGCAGATTAATAAATAATTCGACGCACCCTAATTTCCCTATCTACTGATTTATTTTACTGTGTGGATTATTCGATGGAACAAATTTATGGTCGATGATTTTCTCATAAAAAATATTATTACAGAAACAATCAAGAGAGTATATGTTTCCTTCGTTAAAAATAATTATAGAAGAAAGTCTTGAGGTTTTTGACGAATTAATTTCTCCTCCTTAAAATTAAAAGATTGGATTGGATTTATTTTCGACTGATATTTCAGCGGAGTTTTGTTCAGAATCATAATTGCGAGAAAGCAATTACGTCCATGTAATGCGAAACAATGAGAAAAACAGTATCTTAATTTTCTTTTCAACAAAAGATCAACTTTTTGAACTTTTAATTGAGCAATCTCATCATGGCAAATGAGAGTTTCACTTTTATCGTTAAATCGCAAACTATCAGTCTTGTCGTTATAGACACATGTCTGCAAAGATTCTCCGATATATTTCCAAACTACCCTGCACAATATTTTGCTGTCTTGTGCGGTGAACCTAATGCGTTTGCTCGCCCGTGCATCCACAATACCGAATGTAATTATAACACCGCCACAGGCAGCGCGGTGCGTTTCGAAAGGAGCAAGTTGCGCTCGCAGTTGCTCGAAAGATCGGCATGCCCTTAATTTATGGATTTGCCAGGCCCGCGTGTGTTGCGATATGTTTTCGCTCTCACATTTTCTTTGGAACAAAACTGGCTATCTAATGAGACCGTACCGCTGCAAAAACGAGAAAGCCTCGTTTGAGAATGCTAATTAGCCGGGTAGTTACGACGACATTCCACGATAAAATTTTCCGTAGTTTTAAAAAAAAAAAAAAAAATAATGCGCGCGTGTAATTATTTCATATATTCGCACGGTAAGAAAAATTAAAGTATGTATAATTGTCGCAGATTTTTGTCGAAAGTAAATTGGCAAATTATCGATAAGCAACGATGGGGCAACAAGCGAGCACGCGACAAGCACGCTTCCTGTTGCGCAACGACATAATAAAAAGATGACCGTAAAGAGTCATATTCTATAGCTTGCGATAGGTGCTGACCGCATCGCTGTCTTTAATGAGCGCACCGAAAGATCCGCGGCGAATAGCGGAAAGTAAAACCTCAACCTGAGGATCGTTTATCGTCGAAGAATCGCCGCAGAAAGCGAGCGAGAGATTTGCTCCTATTATATGTATTAGCCTCGCTTTCGCAATTCGGCGTTGCTGCGAGGTTTCTCCGTCTCGTCCTCGGGTTTCTAACAGCTTCGGGAAACCGGGTTTCTCGGCAACGAACGACACGAGAAGGATCGCGCAAGTCGTCGTCATCTTTTTGCCGGCAAATCGTGTGCATATCGTCGTTCGTGCTCGAGTGACTTCAATCGGACGAACAAAAAAGCTGATACTCGACAGATGAGCTGCGTCATTGGAAACGTTTCGCGGTTTCTCGCGATTGTCAGTATCGGACTCAATATTCTTGATGGATTCCATCATAAAAAAATAGTATATCTTTCATGTAGAAAAGAGTATTTTTGGTATCAACGATGTATACCGAGCGAAAAGATTAACGACAGAATATCGCGTGTCGTATCGGCGCGAAAATTTCCACGAAAAGCAATGTTCCATATTTGTGATCGGTGAAAGTGCCAATAATCAGACTACTGCGACCACTTAAGCTGTCGATCGTTCGATCGCGCCGATTTCTTGGTATCGAGACGTTTCGCCGGAACGCACACGTATCGCGAATTTATCTTACTTCCACCTTGTGGCGAGACATGAATTTGAAGTCACTTGCGTTTTCTCTCTCGTGCGATAAACTCTTTCTTTTTTTTTTCTCTCTCTGAGAAATCGTCTCAGTACACATGGAAAAACAAGCCATTTGTTGAATTATTAAGCGCGTAAATTAATTGTCGCGCGTCAACGCGAAGTCGCGAGAATCGGAGAAATCCATGTGTGTGCATTTCTTCGCACAATTCGCGAATTATAATCATGATACCATACACAAGTGAAATCAACGATTATATTAAACGTTCGCACAAACACACGACATATGCCGCTGGGCCTCTTATATTATAACTGCATAAATGCGCCTGATGAATTGATGATTATGCGCTTTTGAGCAGGAGAAGAATAACCGTTCAAATCCGTGTTAGTTTCCATTACATCATTAAAACTACCTTTGTCTGTCGAAAAAAATCTTTCCACATCTAACCGAGTTAAAAATAAAGAAACCAGCCTAAGAACCAGCATGCTTGGTTAGTATAACAATACAACGGACTGACAACTTTCACTATCAATCAGGAAAGCACGTATAATGAGCACGTTCGAAAAATATAACTTGCCACGACGAGTTTCAAAAAATGTTTCCGTAACGTTACGTGCGGTCGCCGCGTACCCTATTTGCGGCTCTCGGATTTTTGTGGCGTGCGAGACACGAATCTGTTTCCCATTCAACAAAAGAATATGTTTCCCAACCGCGTAGATTCATTAAGGTAACGGACGATGTCAACAGGGGTACCTACGTATACAATTAATTTGCGGGAAAACTATCGCAATTTCGAATTCAACACTTTCTTAGCGGTCGACGCGTTTTTTCGCACGAGCGAACGACTAAAGAGATTTTCAGCGAAAATTCTCGCGCAAGGCCATATTTAGAACACACCGTGCATAGGCAAACACAATTCACTTTTCGTTGTTGTTAATTTCTTACTGTCTATGAGTTATAAGTGCCTTCACACGCGCGCGTGAATCGCAACAATAAACCATCGTAGATTATATCAAAGTTCTGACTTTTCTTTACGTTAACGACGGTTAATTTGATGTAAATCACAGGATAACGAGCCGGTTTTAGAACGTCGCGCGTGGGTCATAATTCACAATTAACGTTTTAACCGTAAAAGGCATATAATGGAGCTTACTACAAGTTTGATGTCTTACGGCGATAGAAACGGCGGAAGTAAAATGAATATATTATATAGTTACATTAATTTAAAAATGACCTGATATAATTATATTATAAATGAATGTATTATATAGTAAAATAGATATATTATTATACTCGATAATGACAATTTTTATCATTTATGAGTAATGGAGATAGTTAATTTTGTATGAAAGTGATTAAACAATGTAGAATAATTGTATGATTTGAATAATTTTCTGTGTAAGATTAAAAACAGAAATAAAAATATCTATTTAATTACGTAATATTATCTCGTTTTATAAAATCTATTAAAAAAATATTTTGTGAAAATAACAAGTAAAGTATTTATTAAATAAAATTTTTTAAATCTATGACAAAAGCAATTTAATAAAAAGAAATGCAACACGAAAAATATATAAAATTTTGATAAGAAAATTAATTAACGGAGAAAAAAGTTTGAGTTTATTAAAATTCACATTTGATGAAGAAACAAGTCGAATAATTTGGCACATACCAGCAGTATAATCCTCATGGTGCACGCGTCGCTAACGAAGAGGGGAGGTAATACTTGTCGGGGAACGGTCCTCCGTGAGTTTCACTGAGAGAGTGCAGTCGTATAGTACTGTGCTCGTTCCTTTATAACCTATACGAAGGCTTTTGCTTATAGTGGGGGACCACGTCGTCGAATAGTGACTACGTCGTCTTCAACACCCGCGAATTAGATTCCGGGTGTACACAAGCGGACCCTTGTGCCATTGTCAGATCCTGCTCGTAATTACGTACACAATGATGATTGTTCTTATGTGTAGGACACATCGATCTCTGGGGATACCGAATGCTCACATCGAGCAGGGTCGTGAGAACCGCTTCCACATGTACAACGTAGACCACGCTTCACCAAGTTATGTCCCGTGTCAAATTAGATTGTCAGCGTATGATATGGAAAGGCATCTGGTGTAAGATAATAGTGCCCTCGGGATATTTGGCACTAATTACTAACGCACAGATATATTAATTGCTCTGGTCTCTAGAATAATCTCTAAAATACAATCAATACAATCGTAAAGATCGGTTTGTAGACGTACAAAAGTTGTTAAATAATTTTGTTCAAATTGCGCAAGAAACTAAACGTTGTGTTAGTGGACAATAAAGTTCTTCATTTCTTTATTGATAATAACTTAATCAACCAAGTTTCATTATCAATTGAAGTATTGTCTAATTATATCACAGAGTGCGTGCAAGTAACATGCATTGTGTGAGAGCGCGTAGCGGATTAGCACGAAAGTTTAGATCGAACGATAAGCTAGATCGAGCAGGGTCGTGAGAAAAATTTGTATACGTGGGCGAATATAATCGAGATACATTCGTGACTGATACACGTTACGTAGAAATCGTTTAGCACTTTGGTACATTGAAGTTGAGGCACTAACAGATGTTTATACTAAATTAGGCTGTGTCTTAACGCCACGATAGAAACGTTAAAAAATCTGTTATATTGCCGTCTTGTTAGCTGAAATTTTGCGGAAGAAAGATCTCGAGTTTCCGTTCTAATCTTAATCTTCTCTTGAGATTGAATGAAAGAAAAGCGATAAAAACAATTTTCAGCAACCATATCACGTATTTTACAGCGTAGCAAATGCTGATAATGATATTGGCAGAAATGATCTTGCTACGTTGATTTTACCGAATTGTGCGTGATGACGAGCACACACGGTGCGCACCGTCCAGGAGAAGAAAGTAATGGAGAGACCGTGTGGAGTAGTTAAGACCGTGGCTATAACGTCTCCGGTGCCGCGAGAACGATGTATATTAATTTGGGAGAGTTGCAAGGTAATTGATGTTCCTATTTCTTACCATAGTTGTGGAACATTCACGCGATCTGTGTGTATAGTCTAGAAGACGTCGGCCGCGCTTTCGCTCGTTGTGTATTATGAACGGAAGAGCACTTAGGCGTAATCGGTATAGCAATCGATTCGATGTTCTGTCAGCTTGTCGAAATAAGGAAGACAGTACGTATATATGTATACGTATATAGTCACTGCTTCAAAAATTTGGGTCATTTATAAATTCATCTCTACTCGAACACTTTCTGAAAATTAGCATCGATTTTCTTATGCAACCGATATATTAATTATAGTAACTGCATTCTTGTGTGTATGTACAATATATAATTACATAGTATAAAACAAAAGTTTGTACATATTTGAATATTGCGGAAATCACTGACTTTCGCGATACAAATAATTTCTGTAATGGCTCTCAGATTTCTATAAAATTATCATAGGATTCTCGGTAGCGACGTGCACCAGCAGAGTGTGCACCTTGTTCCGTTTCCGAGAGTGATCGCGAAGCCGGTTTCTCGGAAGAAACCGCAATCGCTCACTTTCATTAGGTCGGACGGAGGTGTATTCCCTCTCGGTATCGTCAATGAAGAGATGAGGCGAATGGATGAGTGATTCCCTCGCGTCGCCACCGGCATCACGTCGAAAGTATATAACACGATGTTATTATTTCTTGAAACATCGATTCATCTCTTCGTCAAGGATCAGAAAGCTCAAACAGAGGCACGTGCCTAGACACTCGGTTCACTATCATTGCAGCGGCATTTTCTGCCGTGTGTTCACCTGATTGTTGTGGCTTTGATATGACCACTAGCGACGTACAATGTTGTGACGGGAGAAAATTGTGATGTATAACTTGATTACGTTCCGAATTTTTATATTATTTTGCAACCAGAAATAGTTCATTATCAATGCTGCTATATTTCTTGACGTGGTCATAAGCGAATTCCTGTTCAGCTGACCGTCTTAAAACTTTCGAAGGGGAAAGTTATTTTCACGAAGCTATTTTCACACTCGCAGAGATCCGGCCTAAGTGTTTACAGGTGCGTTACATATCTTTCTTTCGTTATCCATCGTAACTCGCGTGCTGATCATATTTAATCAGTTTTATTTCTGGTATTACGTAAAATTTTAGAACGGATACTATCATTTCTCGTTACGCACATAGACGTGGAATGTACATATTAATTATATTGTAAATCGTATTAATTATTTTGTGGACACTTACGAAACGTTTCTCCACTGGTCGAATTATTTGTAAATTGTGAAGAAAAGTTGCTTAGTTAACAAAGAAAGTATATTTTTTAGTAAAAATTAAAAAAATTAGAAACGACTAACCAAAGAGATTCTAAACTTGATAAACATTTTGCGTTTATCGAATCAAATAAAATAATAATTGAGAAGAATTCAATTGGTTCATCTACGAATTTCCATCGAGCATGTCTCGATCAAAAGTCACGATCGCTTGCGTCAACGTTATCGTAGACTTCATGTAACTTTGAGCATAAATTTAACCGAAATAGTTGAAGCGCTTGCCAGCCTGTTGTCTAATGTTGAAATCTCACAGAACGTTTTGCGTGACTTGCCTAGCTGACACAAGTGTCAACGGTCTGTTACGAGCAGCGTGTACAATTTCGTGAGCCACGCGTGATTATTCAGCTACATTATGAATTTCACAGCAATAGTAGTTAGTATGGTGTCGAATCAGTGCCATTATCGCCAGGCGATATTTTAGCTTTGGTGTAAATAAGACTAATTAAGATTCCAAAAACAAATAAGATTGCGATAATTGGCAATGTCTCGATAAACGCTTTCTACGGAACGATTGTCACATTGCGACAAAATCGTATATGTTATATTGCGCAAATATCGCATCTTTGTCAATTTATCAGATCATTGTGTCCGCGACACGACAGCACGGCGCCTCTTTGCGCACGAGAAGGTCAACGTACATGAAGTAATGTTGTCCACCTTGCACTAAGGTGTGTATTATGACGCGATTGTCTGGCGCGATGCCAAAGTACTTGTTGCAACTTATTCTGTAATCGCGAACACGGTGTTTATACTAATGCACGGTGCCCTTCGATTATAAGTGGATACGCACGTCTGTGAATTTTTATCTTGCAAATCGTAGTACGTGATAGGAGAAAAAAAGAGATTATTTGCTATGCGCCCCCTAACAACGCGTCTCTTTAAATATACAACGCCAAAAGTATAAATAATGCAAGCAAGATTATGCGCGACGTTTTTTAAAAAAACGAAGTAATAAATAACGCTGCGAAAATTACATAAATATAGGACGCACGCAAAGTTGCAGATTATATAATACTCAAATAATTGCAATAGATAGAAAAGTGTCTATGTACAGCATGCAGTCATTTCTTGTCACTTGTTGCGAAAGATACAGGAAGCAGAATGGCACTTAGAAATTGCGGGGCCAGCAAGGTCGCACATTAACGAGAGTTTAGAATACTTCGTAATTCGCGTAACACAAGCGCGACTTTTGCGTTGAACCGGATGTTGAAAACTTGCGGAGATAGAAAAATAAATGGCGCCGCCGGCTTGCTCACCTTGAGGCTTTCTGAAAACGAAAGTAGAACTCCTTTGTTCGATGCAACAAGTCTCTCTCTTTCTTTCTCTTTCTTTCTCTTTCTTTTTCTTTCTTTCTCTCTCTCTCTCTCTTTTTCTCTTGATTCCGACAATATTTCAAGAATTATTGTCAAATTGTCATTGTCGAATGACGTCAATTGTCATTGACGAAATTCTGAGGAAATCGCGGGCCAACTCGTATGCAATAAACAAGGTGTGGGAATATGCGATTTTGGCAACCCAGAAGCAAAAAAATAAAAGTCACAAATGCTGCGCGATACAAAAATTTATCCGGTGAGAAATCCAGTTGGTCTCTTTACTCGTGATTCGCATTTCGC
Organism: Pseudomyrmex pallidus; assembly: GCA_014825455.1. Lineage (NCBI taxonomy): Eukaryota > Metazoa > Arthropoda > Insecta > Hymenoptera > Formicidae > Pseudomyrmex > Pseudomyrmex pallidus. The sequence continues at coordinate 120,685 of QVNV01013274.1, forward strand.
AATCTTTGAAGAAAGAGAGAAAAAGATAAGATCGTGATTGCACGCAGCCATTTCTTTCACTATGTAACTTTGGTTGCCGTTACATCAGGCGTTTTGTTCAACTATCTCATAAAATATTGCAACAGAAAAAGATTTTTATCCTTGAACAAAACCTTGTGTGAATCTTCAAGAATGGGAAATTATTGTTTGACTAAATACTGTATTCAAATAATCGTCGTATTTTGTAAGTCTCTCATATGCTTGCGCGTAAAAATCTTTAAGAGTTTAGTTTTTTTTATATAATCACTTAATTCAAAAAATAAAAAATTGTATAATAAACATATCAAAGTTAAATAATTGATTCTTATTTGATGAATGAGTAATTAAATTTATATTGCGAATTGTATATCGTTGTATATAATCTAATTTTACTTTAACTTTTTTTGTTCATAAATGTGTCGAAAATTCAATAGGTAAATAAGAAGAATCAGGAAGTTTGATTATGTCAAATGAAGTTTATGCGTTTTCTAAATAAATATTGAATAGAATGCATATAGTATTGGTCTCATTTTTATTCCACACTCAAATTACAATAATCTTACAATAATCTAATAATAGTACGCTTGTTCAGTTTACATCAGTTCTCGCGAGACACTGTGATAAAATCTTTGTAACGGTACTTACAATAGCAAGATCTTAAGGCGAGCTATATTTTTGGAGTAAACATGAATATGGATATTCACTGAAGGGAGAGATTATATTTTTTATTTACACCTTTTTTACAAAACGGAGTGTTTATATACAGCTCCTACTATCATCTAATTTTTATTACTTATTACTTGGTGATTCTTTGATGAATTGTGATATGTGTAACAAAACTTTCGATGATTATTATAAAGATGATTGTAAAAATAATATGATATTGAATTCCTTAACATAATACATATTTGCATAGTAAAAACACCCGTGAAAATACAAAGATTGTGATTGGAGAAAAGTGACTATGAGCTCAGCATCCTTGGCATCTATTTTACAGTATCTTTAGAAAACATTTTTTATTTTATATTGTAAAGTTTCAAGTTTTATATACAAAAATACAATAAAGATTAAAATTTCACTTTAGTCCATGCATATAATAAGTTATAATCTTTATCAGAGAATTTTCTTATACACATTTTATTATTGCTTTATCACAGTTTTGCTCAATTCAGATTGAACGATGCGTGTAACAGATGAGATCTATCGTTTTTCGCTTTATGTTTAAAAAAATATATTTGCAATTGTTAATTAAGTAAAACAGAATATACATCATTAGTATAAAGAACTTATATCACATGGACAAAATGGAATTTTTGTAATTTATGAGCTTAATTACCAATTCTTGTAGTTCTCGATCCCTAACTACAATGGACGGCCTATTCGAGACGATCATCAATTACAGAGCCGCCCACTTCGAGTATAAAGCGGGCCACGCCGCGATCACGACTAAACTAGTCGTCGAGACGTTCCATTCAGGAATAGAATAGAAGACCAACACGCAACTGAGACGCAGATGAGCTTGAAATCAATTATAATACATTTGTTATACATTAAAACCATAATTTAAAAGGTAACATAATTTAAATCTTTACTTCAAAACGCGTTAGAAGTTAACTTTTTTTCATTGAGTGATTCAGAATTTTGTTCTAGTCGTAATAATTGATTCCAAACTCTTCTATTGTCCGACAGAGGCAAGACTAGATAGCCTAGTAATAGCCGAAGCTGATGTCGTGAAGTGGCGGTGCTACTCCTTGTGGTAGAGCGTAGTCCCTGGCGAGCTGATCTAGGATGCCGCCACCACTGCGAGGCTGCGGCTGGGAACGGCGTTCCTGAGGTGGCGCCGGACCGAACTGAGCCGGTCCTTGATTGTAAAGTTGCGAGGCTGGTGCGGGTTCATCGTAGACCGGTCTCTGCTGCAGTATTGGGGACTGTTGAGGTGCCGGGGCAGCAGCGGTTGGAGTGAAAATAGGCGGTTTTGGAAGAGCAGGTCTGCTCGGAGCTACTTGAGCGGGCGCGTACACAGCTTGCGTGTGCGTCTGTTGAGGCGGCTGATAAGCTGGACGAGCCTGTTGCTGCTGTTGCTGATATTCTTCGTAAGCCTGCTGTTCGAGAGCCTCCTTGCTGGTGGTCTCGTCAACCAGAGTCGGTGGAGCGACTGTGATACCTTCACCGGCTGGTTGGAAGCCATACTGATTCGCGCCGTATTCGACTATGCGAACCTTGCCGGTATCGTCGACGAAACCGTACTTGCCTTTCACGTCACCGGTTGGCAACTTGGTCTCAATCTTGAACGAGCCATCCGCGCCCTCGAAACCGTATGTATATGAACCGTCTTCATTGTGACGATTGATCTGCTTTAAGATCGCCACCGGCGTTGGCTTTGGAGCCGCCGCCTGACGGTCCGGTACATCGTTTGGCGCGTAGCTACGTTGAGTCGGCTGACTTGGCCGTTGAGAGTCATACTGGGCGTAGTCATCGACGTAATTGCTGCCAGGTTGCTGGTACTGCGCCGATACCGCCAGCAGCGAGGTAAATAGCGTTGCTACCTGAAACACGGAAGTGTGTCAATTTGTTGCCTCTGGCGATAAATTGTCGATTATTCAAACGTGTTCGAAATATACATGCTAGAAGAGATATTTGAAGAAAAAACATTAGTAAAAAATATAAATTAATATTCTTTTAATTTATTGACATAAAACTGAGAAAAATTATCGGAATTACTCTAAGTAGTAGTTAGACTAGCAATAATTGAATGTTTTACGGCTTCTGTTTAGTGACGCTAGATTTATTAACTTTTACGTGTCACGGGCGACTGCAACAGTTCCCGTTAGAGTTTTTACATACATAAAAGAGAACGTCAAGGCTCATTGTAAGTTAAATTTCTGGCGCAAAGTGTCCAAATGGTGTCACGAAGTTATAAACCGTTACCTTCTCACCTCCGCTCTTTCGTCAAATGTGACTTCGTCAAACGTAAGGTCGCGCGTAAACTTAAACTGTTCAGTGCAGAAACCTTAACCACCAGAAGTGATAGTGTTGCGCGACACGATCGGGAATTAACCGCATGCCGGATTCCATAATCATTGCGACAGAATTTCAAACGGGTCTTGAGTTGCATATGCACGCGGATATGGAGATATAAATCATGCGTATTATCAATTACGATCGCCCACGCGTGACCGTGCATGCTCCTCATTCATTCCTGTGCGCGATTATAAGCGCGTGCTGATTCTACAACTATGAAGAATAATTAATTCAATTTACATAGTATGCTTCCGGTAATTCTGACTGAGCGAGCGTGAAATGTCAAGAAATGGTTGAATCGAATTCACCTTGTTATAATTATTATAGTAATTATGTTTTGTCAATCGAGTAGCTATTGCTGCTCATGCTAGTATCTTCATATTTTTTTTAATTTACAGATTCTTTATATCTTTTTATGTATCTTACGCTCTCCATCTGTTCTTTAACAAGTTTCAGTGAATAAACTTCTTTATTTAATTTTTTGCAAAAGAAGAATATTTTGAGGTCAAAATATTTTTTATTTTTCAGATAAACGAACAGACAAATGTACAAGATTAGTTTGCGCCTTGTGTATGGCGCAGTACGCGGCAAGAGGTTAATTAACTTAACCACGGTTAACTGAGGCTGGTGTAATAATCGGTTTCCAGAACTTATATTATACTCTCGCCAAGCACATAGCACGCGATCGCGCGCGAACATAATAACAAATTATATAATCGTCTTTCCTCGATCGTGGGCAAATGCGCGATGTAAAAATAAATGCGACCAGAGCGTTATAATAAGTGAAACCTTAATACACTTTTCAACAACGCGAAAGAAAGTAGGAAACGAGATCACGGGAGTTACACAACCTAGTCTGCGCATTAATGCGATCGTTTTACTTCTTACTGTGGATTTAACAACGGTTTCGATGACCGGTAATTAGAGTCATAATTCTCAAATGAAGAAAACCACAAAAATGAAATAAATTGAGGCAAAACTTTAGAAATTAACTGCGATAAATTGATTTATAAACATCTCGATTTTGAAAATCTTCTCTCATTTAAATAGCGTTTTCAACAGACGTAGAACTTGATATATAATTCTTGCAATAAACTACGACACAAATTTTTATCGCAATGAATATATTGTACCATTTCATTGTGACAACTTTTGCAAGCATAAGGAATAAAAATCAAGAAGTTTATAAACTTGTGAATTAATAGAACCATATATAGTTGATAAGCGTCTCTCGTATTCACAATACGAATATTCACTGGTCACAGCCACAATCACATCACACGCGTTCTCGCGCTTACGTTCGCAAGAAGTTTTGGCAAAGATCCACGATGAGCGAGAACTATCCTGACGAGAACAATGAACGGTGATAATGATGCACTCAAATACGTACCGTCGCGAGGTTGTGCATCGTGTTTTTTGGCGATCGGTGGTTGTGTTAGTGTGTGTGAATGTAAGTAGACAGCGAGGCTAGAGTACCAGCGATTGCTCGAACTGAGGCCCTCATATACCTTACTAAGGCCCTCTCCCCGCTCCCGTACTCTGCACTCCTGTTTGCTCCGGGGGACTTTCACTATCTATTCGACTCCCGTATGTACGTACGGTCGCCTTGTCTCTCGTTTGCAGCACCTTATATTCCCTAAATATTCCTCACCAGCCCTGTCCCGGTTTCTTGGGAATCTGGAAAATCATGCTCGATCGCTAGTTTGATCGATTTGCGAATCAACCAGATTTATTTCGTCGAATTAAGAATATTATCGCTTTCAAATAATATATCGTTTCTGTAGTCTCTTCTATTGCATTCTATTAAACATTGTACAAATGCCAAATTGTTGGAACGCAAATAAATAATTTCTTTTGCCTAACGACGCGACGTCTTTTCCAGCTGATAAACAGACTCGAATTTCAATTAGAAATTGGCAGCCGGTCATATGTAACCCGTCTCGACGAAAAATGAGATAGGTTTTGTGAAACTGGTGTGCCGAGTTTTCTAAGGTGGGATATTATGTAAAACTGGTGATACTGATTGAGGCTACAAAAGAGAAATTGCACAAGAGAGAAGCCAACGGTTCAAATAATTTGACGAGTGCATTTGTTCTTATCAGTGATTACCGTCTCCCCTCCCGATTGCGGAATAATCTACAAAAAAGAATATTATTTTATCTACGCTACTTATCTCAATCTTTTCTCGCAATCGAGATATTTTAAATCCAGTATTAGACCACTAACTTGACGGGTTCTGCAACTCTCATGTCACGCATGCAAGTCACATACTTTCGTTTATACACCCAAAAATCTCAATCCGCTATCATGTTATATATAAGTTCAAGTAAAATTATTTTACTTCTGCTTGTTAAAATATATACGATATTATAGTGCTTTAACAAAATTACAAATATTACTTTTGTAAAATTCTAAAGTTATGTTTATTAATTCTATATTAAAAAGAAATTTATTAAAGCAAGAATTGCATTATTACTGTCGCAAGACAGCTAATGTTCCATGTGATTATTATTACATGACGCGTTCTTGATCATCTCAGCCATTAAAATTAATAAGCATTAAGATTCCTTACTTACTATGTTATTGAAAGCATTTTCTGCAAACGCCTAAATTATACAAGATCGTTCATCGAAAGATCAAACGCAATCGACCGCGATTCGAAGTATCGAGTTTACGTAATATTGATCTCAACAATGACTTGCCTCGCGACACTCATTCTTGCTCTTGTTCAAGTAGGTAATATAGTATCTCGAAAAAGAGAAAGTGTTATATCGCTCCGTTTTGTGTTTATATATGTGTGTATGTATGTATGATTTGCCTTCTCTCTCTCTTTCCCTGCCAAATTTTCTCTTAAAAATCAAATTAGCACTTAAGAATAGAAATGTAGAAAAGAATACTCTTTCGTGAATAATTAACGTTTTTTTTGTTATTTTAAATGACATTTTTCTCGTTAATAACGCAGTGAAAGTGGAACGAGAGATGCACGGTAATATATGATACTTAAATCATTTTGGAATAAATAATTAAATAGAACGTAACAAAACGTATTCATATCCGGTTTACAAAAAAAGAAAAGAAAGTAGATTTGGAGAATCGTAAAAGACATTTGGTTATCATTAAATTCCGCTCAATTTCCGAAAATGCGGAGAAGAGAGAGAAAGAGAGCGGTATTGAACGCCTTAAAATATAACAGCATGACTCTTATTCGTCTCCTTGAAACTGACTAAAGCAAGGTTGAGCAGCGATTTGGTAAAATGGAGTACGGCCTTTACAAAAGCCGGACGGTCACTCATAGTGTTTTCTCCGAGATTTACGAAACGCGCTGCGGATCGCGTAGGTTCGCGTCTATGAAATTATCCGGTGGATCGACATTTTGCAACTTTCTATCTACATAGTAGACAACTGGCTACCTAACCAATCGACCGATATTTCTTTCTCTCGATTTGTTGGCCAATTTTCCTTACCGAATTAATTAATATCGATAACGCGTCGACAGTCGTTGCTATATTTGTCGACGTTTTATTATGTTGTTCTTAGAATAAAGAAAAAGAGATAGAAAACATTTTTTATTTCTCATATCTGCAAATGTAACTGCGTCCTCGAGGCCTGTGCAGTGTGGCTTAACGATGTTCTCCACGGGGCGTACACCCTATGATTAAGATCCGCGCTAATTGCTTAGAAGCGACCCAGATTATGTTCACTGTTTTGTTTCATCAAAGATCTGTCTGGTGCAGCGTAGTACAATGCCACTTGGTGAAAGGAAGAGCGGTCAATTTTGCTCAGCCATCAAAAGACAAGGTGATCCTTTGATCTTTTAAAGAACCGAATAGCTCAATCGCCAAGTTTTTCTCCGATCATAGTAACGATGTTTTACTTTGAATTAATCGATAGTATATTAGCGATTATGTATGCAAAACAAATATCTTTGTATTTTCTTATAAAGTATGCAAGGTCTTGTACGACAATCGATAGCTTTTAGCCTTTCACGAGTCATTCTCTTCGGAAACCATCGCGGCGCCGTCAGCCCTGACATTTACTAATATAGATCATCTCAGATCGAATTAGTTCCTTGATATGCGCTTGTAGGACGTCCAGCAATGCTGTTTTCTCTTGCATATTGCACACCGCGTGCTCCCCTATTTTTATTATGTAACTATCACGGGCGTTGCTGCAATGATTTGTAGCAACAAGCATTCTTTCTGCAAATCTAACAATAAGACATCTATTATCGAGCTTGTTACAAATGTCTTCGATTACTAAGTTCATGCAACTTCCTCGAATTTCGAAAATTGTGGACTTTCTAAAAAATCAAATTTCTGTTTTTTTTTTTTTTACCAAGCGAAATGTCGAATTGTGACTTAATGTTAGAACGCTTTCTATTTTTGCAACAATCAGACCGATTGCCAAGCACCTAACGACAACTCGATCGTACTGCTCACGTTGAAACTGGAACTCCAATGCAAAAACTCGACGGTGTGGTCGATAAAGAGAAGGGTGATGTGATTAGCGCTTTGATTATCTGAAACGCGCAAAAGTCGTTCTATATATCGTCATGACACGTGCGCGCGTTCGGAGAAAGATCAATATGGATACAACGATTACGTACAATTTTATTACGTATACAAGTTCATCTTACAATTAGTCATATTTTACATAAAGTTTCTTGTAACTTATTAAAAAAAGAATATTCAATGTATTTTAATTAAGATAAGTCTGAATCCTTTTAAAAATATCTTTCTCATGTTTCAATTACGTTTTATATATTCTTTAATGTGAGAAACAAGCGTAAATAAAGACAGCGTTCTCTTACATGCAATCGTTCGTTGCAATCGTAAATTTATAATAATTTATTGAGAGCCATGTCTGTGAAGTTTTAATTTCACGCATAAATCCCGTTGATATCGCTTATTTACATATAACACCATGTTAATTGTTTCTAATTTCTCGTGTGATTTATGAAGTTTAGCGCACATATATACGTGTATAAAATATATATAAATAAATAATATATAAAATATACATGTGTACGTAAATACTAAAAATATGTATCTACAGATGGAAAGATAGATCAACACTTTGTGTTAAACAAAACATGCTTATTTTAATATAATATTATATCATGTTCTAATAGAAGAAATACAAATGTCTTTTTCGATCACCTTAGCGAATCGAGCCGTTTGATAATTACGTGGTTGCAACAAAAAGAGGAAAGTTATACGTGTTCATTACGCCGGCAAAGGAAAGCAAGTTCTGTACCGACATCTGGCTCACCAGACCGTCGCACCACGCCTTGCATCAGAATGTCTCGAGAGTGAACGCGGAATCGCGGCACAGCGTGCATTGCGTATCGCATCGCACAATAAAATGCATATCGAAAACAAGGAAATAAAACCTCCGGCTGTTATCGGAGTCAACAAGTCATTATGCATAATGCTCGTGCTTTCTTTTCAAGGAGTCTCGCGCTGTTGATCAGTATCAAGCATCATTATGCGTCATCTATATGCATTTGCATGATGCAATATGTTACTTTTAATATCGTCTGATGTTGCATATTATTACACACAAATTACTGTAAATTGATTACGTTTTTTTTTACATGTCAGTACATGTTTATTTATAATTTAATATCTGTTTTGTTATTGTTATTGTTTTTTTTTTTAATTATACACAGGATTATTTTGTGGTAATTAGAATAATCTCTCTTCTAAAATTATACTGTTTGTACACTGAAAGTTTGGAAGCTATCAGGACTTAAGAAGATAACTTAATACATGTATTGCTCGATTGGGCAGTAGACCGATCGTACGTAGCAAGATTGAGTAGATCACATTGTGAAAGGTGGACTTGGGCGGTGGTCCGGCAGCACTCTCTACGTATCACGTATGCGCAACGTGTACCTCCATGCGTGCAGTTTCGGATCTCAGAAGCTAAAACGCGACAGTGACGCGAGTCAGTAGTTCCTGTTATACCTACGTAGACATTCACGAGATACAGTTGTCGTCATTGAATATGTAATACCATACAACAATAGTATAATAGACACATTCTTTATGTGTGTCGTACGTTTTATTATAAATATATCGTGACACAGAAATAGGATATAGGATGATTACACATCTTTTTTTCGTATTATAACAAACATGAAGCGCGTTTTTACATCATTCTTATGAAACAATGTTGTAATTAAAATCTAAGTTTTCCACTTGTGCACATATAGTAGTAATAATAATTTTAAAAACATAGTGGAAATCTTTGCCAACATAAGACATACAAAAACCATCTGATAACAAATTCAGTCTGTAGCAATTCATGAGGATACAAAGTTTTGCTATTCGTAAAAATAAAACTGCGGTATCACTTGCGAGTAATTTTTTTTCAGATATTACATAACGAGACAAGATTGCGGATAAAATTCTTGGGTGTGTCAAATACAGCTTGACGGCGTTCCTTGTGCGCGAGAAAAAAATGTTAACTGCGTTGTTTGTCGCCGTTAAGAGACCTGGATCTCCAATAACGATAAAAATCTGGCACGCGCAATTGGGATTTGCTGTCAAATATTTGCATTGACCGTGTAAGTTGTTATAACATCAAATAACATCATCGCAAAGTCGAACCAAATTATGACAATGACATGTTCTTCAGCTTGACAAAGCAAGTATACGATCTCGCGGTTATTCTGTTTTTTAAGTGTAACTCATAGACGTAATTTTAGATTTTCTTAACTGTAGACGTCACATAAATTAATTCTAGATATTATTACATAAAAAGTAAAAGAAATACAAGATATATATATATAATTATACAACACAAAGAATAATAAAAGAAATACATGTGCGCAAGAAATAAACAAATTATAAAAGAAGTACATTTTGTTTTAATAAGTGAGGTAGAAGAAGCCTTAAAGCGAAACACGCAGAGGAACACGTAGAACATTTTTTATGTCATCGAGAACTTGCGAGGAAAAGAAAAGGTACGATCTCAATTAATTCCGAATACTACACAGTAATATGTAAAGTTATTACATAATAAGAAAAGTTATTTTGACATTGACATTAATGCTGTCGTGCAAATAATTAAGTAAATTTGTTTGCAACATTCCCACATAACTTAGAATATCAGAATATGTATAAATATAACGACATATATACACGCACAATGATTAAAATTTCTTTTTTTCTTCTATCGTTTGTAATTAACCGTGTAAGACGCCAGCCCGGTATTGACGTCGAGATTGGTCGCAACGTGTCCTTGAGGACCGGCCGGAATCGCGGGCGAGGGATATGCGGACCTTAGCTGCTGGCCTTGATATTGCTGTTCGTACTGCGATTGGTACTGCGGCTCATATTCCGGCTGAAATCGCGGGCTTAGTGGCTGATAAGTGACAGGTGAATTATACCTGAAAAATCGAAGAATTGGGTTAATCGACTCGATTCCATTCTCCGAAGCGCAGCGCCATAACCGATTCTCAAGTCAAGTTGAGCAAGTCACGATCTCTCCACTTTCGAGTGATTCGCTTGACATTTAGTCAGCTGGTTATCTCGCTGCATTCTCCGCAGAAGAATCGATTTTCTCGCGCGGACTTTAATCAAGCGAAAATTAAAAAAACTTGATAATCGAGAAATATTAAGAACCTTGAACTACTATTTGAATAATTTCTTACTGCCAAAGTTTTAGAAGTTCGTTTTAATACAGAGTTAATAAATTATTCAGTTATCGACTCAAACTTAAAAAGATATTATAATTATACTAAAAATCGATAATTTCTGAAGATTGTGTACATGTTCATCGAAACTTACCTTGGTTGATTATGAACAATCGGCGTTGGCGCCGGCGCGATCTGCTGCGGTGGATTGTAGGCGACGGGTTGTCGTCCGTGTTTGGGCAACTGTTCGTAACGTTCTCCGTTGGTGTAACGCGGATCGGTATGATAAATCGATGGATCCTCACGATATTGTCCGTCGTCCTCGAGCTCATTCGGGCCGGCGATGCTGTTACCAGTCAAGGTTGGCGGGGGCACGTTTATCCCAGGACCGACCGGCTCGAAGCCACGCCTGGACGCGCCGTATTCGATCTCGCGCACGTTGCCAGTGTCGTCCACGAAACCGTACTTGCCGTAAACCTCACCGTTCGGATACTTGGATTCGATCTTATACGAGCCGTCAGCCGCTTCATAACCGTAACTGTAGCTTCCGTCTTCGTTATGCCTGTCGGAAAATGAAACAATCACTTTAGAAGACTGTCGATCTTCCTATGTCTATTTGTTAGACAAAATAAATTTGGACAGTAATTAAATGCATAATTAGAAAAATATTGTTTGTATGATAAAAGAAATGACACATATAGTTTAATCAATTACTGATTTACTTATTATTTTGTGGTAAAATTTTGTCACGTGCCTTAACGTAAAGATATTCGAAGATATGTTGGATTATTGTTTTTATGTAATTACGTAAAGTTTATCTTATGCACTTACTTGTTTATCTGTTTCAGAATAGGCACCGGTGTGGTCACAGGATACGGTTGATTGTGTTGAGTGACCGCAAGGCCGCAGCAAAATAAGACACACAGCATCTGGTGTGACAGAAATTTGCATAAAAACATTGGCATTTAGATCACTTTCTAGTCGTCTCTTACACATTCAAGGAAATTTCAGATGTTCAGAATGGCGCGACGATTATACGCTGTCTTTTGCTGTGTTATCGAGTAACAGTAATTTTCCGCCTATTTCCGTTTTTCTAATGAGCACAAAACTATGTGAAAAGCATACGTCGTTTCAACTGTGCGTTCAACTCGGTTCTTCGAGAAAACAAAAATGCAAATGTTGCTTTTGTTCTTACGTGTCCATAATGACGAAGCGTGCTAAAATGTAACTAGTGTTTCTATTTTATTTGTAGAAATTCTAGACGTGTATATAACAATTTTACATGTATGTATATAATATTGTACACTAATTAAATATTTTTACGTTGCTATTATTTGTCAAAATTAAAAGAATAAAAATTAGTCTTTTGTGTCGAAACTGTTTATTATGTCAGTGTTTCTTATGGCGAATGAATGAAGCGAAAGAGAAAGAAAAAAAAATAAAGATAATGATACTCACGGGAAGACGCATGTCTGCGGTTGTTGATGAGGCAGAAGTGATTGTGTTATAGGATCGCGTTATACTGCGAGCGACTCTACTTATATAGGTCCCCTTCGGGAGCGGCGGGGCCCGCCCATGGACCTCCGCCTCAACCTCAGCAGCAATCTAGGTACACACCATATAAAGAGACTGAAAATTTCTGCTACATCTTTTAGATTCTTCCAATTTATATTTATAAGATGGTATAATTTCATTCATCAAATTCAAACGCGTCATGTAATAAGTGAACCCCGGTAGCAGCGGCAAAATCACTGATCATATCTTATATTTAATACTAATGCAGATGTAAGTTACAAAATTATTTGAAGAGCGCTGTCCGTATTTTTTACACATTTCGAATACAAAAACCAGTTTCTGTCTGACCTTTCAAAAATGATGTAACAAAAAACAACGTATAGTTATTATGTCTGTATTTCTTTAAAAACTTGTATTTTTTCTACTTTCTTATTTCAAGATTCTTAAATTATGCGAAACAAAAAAAAACAGCTGTATTTTATCTTAATAATTTTGTGTTGTTATTTTTAGTCTACAAATATAAATTGAGAAAAAATTGCATATTACCTTGTAGAATGCATATTGCGATTGACGATAAGTAATTCCTCGACATTGCTTAACTGACTGGCAGACATGCAAGTATAACGTGGCTTTAATCGAGACAACCTTGACCACGTGAAGTAACCTTGATTTTCAGAAACATAGTACCGAATTTTTGTATATTTATATAATTGTTTTTTATATCTAATTATATTTATATTTATTAAATTGTGAATATCTCTTCTGAAGTAAAGAGAAACACAGAAAATAAGATCATGTGTAATATCGTAATTCAACATTTTGGTTCAAACAATTCCACAAACAACTAGCGTCAGTTATGTAATTATACGAATCGTCAGCTTAACTTTCTCGATCATATAAGAGAACTTCTTGACATTTAGCCTGGCAGTAATAAGGGTGATATGGAATAACGCGGTGCAACATAGTGAAGCCTACTACTTTTTCCGCGTCTTGCAAAGAGTTTCCCCGTGAGAATCGCACGATGTGGAAATAATAATGTTGATCTCACAATGGATCTCGCGTCGCTAATTAGTTTTTAATATCAGTAAACAATAAATCCAATAATCTTTCTAAATTGCTTAGATTTTTATTGAAACTATATATCTCTCGCTTTTGCTCTCTTTGGTTTTTATCTTAATTTTGAAAAAAACATTATCCACTTTTTACAAAATTTGTTTGCGTTGTCAAAACAACAGATTATTGCAAAGTGATTATTACAGTTGCAGTTCTCACTTGCAAATATCACGGTGAAAGTATGCAAGGACGGTGCTCTGGAATTTACATTCGGGCAATGACAAACAAAGCGGGAGAAATTCCGCGGCAATTGAGTGACAGTCGTAACGAGAGAGTTTATTGCCTGTCCCATTGATCGCATGTCACACTCGTTATCTTTATGCAACTTTGTGTCGTAAGGTATAATTCTTACGCGACAACTCTCGCGACGTGAGTGACCACGTCGATGAAGACAATGAACATCCGCTTTCCGACGAAATCCGACGCGGCAATTTTGCGTAAAGACCGTAAGTAATTTTAATTCCGTCCAGCTATCCGCTCCGTAACATATCGATTGATTGCGTACACAACTATTTTATAATAGATTGCATAAGTGCAATTTGTATTATTTTTACCGCTTGTATTATTATACTATTTTTATAAAAACTTTAAATATTGTTGGCACTATGCGCAATTTGTTTAACGACTAATTCAATTTTATTATTTTATTTTAGAGATAAAAATAGTTTTTTATTTTAGAAACAAAAATATAGTTTTTATTAGTTATACACACATACATATAGACAGTACAGAATAAAACCATTAAGTTGGCACGTTGAAAGTTTATTGTTATACCGTAAGATGCCGACACCATAACGTTCAAGCTAGCTCGAACGAATGTGTGAAAAGTAACGAAAAGAAACGCCTAACTTCAAGCTTTCATTTCGACTTTGCTGCGAAAGATAATCAATCGGTAGGCTCGCTGATGTGATATTTTTATTGTGTTTTATAAGAAAATAAAAAAAAAAAAAACAGAATACAATAAATGTGTTTTTATGAAATTCTAAAAATAAAACTGGTTGTATTTCTGCAATAGACACACATAATTGTAATTAATTTCTTTTATGCTTATGGTTTTTTGCTTTGCTAATAATAAAATTATAAAAATAAGAGTATATGTCTTCAGACATTAATCTACTTGTTCTTTCGTTTTAATTCACAACTCTCGATTATCCGGTTGCATTCTGAAGTCTCGTGCATTTTTCGTATACCCGCTGCGCGCCTTTGCCTCGTTGAGTATGATATACGAAATTGAAGTGTCACATAAAACAGATATAGCTGACGTATAATGAAAGAGCAATTATCATCTGTGCGCGTATTCCCTTTTATTTTATCATTGCATATCTTTTTGAACAACGTATATTTTGTACATGCTTGTTTCGGCGTGACTGTAATATGCGTCAGCGTGTCATCGTATCAAAAAATTCAAGCGCAGATATACAACTCTGTACACTTTGAAAATGTATGTTCGCTCCGAAAGAGAGAATATATTGCACGCGAAGTGACCGAAGAAAAATAATAACAGTAGTGAACACTCTCGTCGAAAACACTAGATTTGTTTTTTTTTTTACTTGCTTTGCTGTCAGTGAAATATTTCCACGAAGGAAGAACTAGCTTATTAGTATCTGTTCATAATTTCTTACAACTGCGATTCTCTTGCTCTCGTAACTCACATTTTACGTTTCAATATCTCGGATCTCGGACACGATTAACATAATTTATTGGATAACAAGTGCGCTCAATTTTTTAAAGTATTATTGCTATATACAAGAATATCATTATTCTGAGTAACCACACTACTTTTTTCATATTTTTATAATAACAAAATTGGAGGAATAAGCTATATATAATTATCATACCAAGGTATAATAAATCAATATGTTAAATATATTAAATTAGTAGATGAGTAGATGATAGCATGATTTGTAGATGTGATTATGTATGTTTCGTACACTTCCTGCGACAGAGAAAAAAAATAGCAGTACGTACTTCATTATTGTAAGAATTTCGAGTCGATAAGAGAAGACATAACAACGCAACGGCACCCAGTGTTGTAATTAACTGCCGGATCGAAGCCATATAATACGGCGATTCGATTAACATTGTACCAGTTGCATGATTTTACAGTAACGAGTCAGGTGTCATTTATTTCTGTATCGTTTGCGAGCATCTGCGTTGATATTGCTTGGCTGTTCGTGGTATCAGTGGCGTAATTTGCAACCACGTGAGCGTAATGAAAATTTCCGACTGTCGAAGGGGGCTATCTTCAAGGTTTTTGTGACGCAGATAGTACTAACCGGAGCTACAATTACTGTCCAAATAAAGGATGAATCACGACATTGGCGGGAGAGTGCTTTGCGAATCTTCGACCGGTTCGATTTTATTCAAATTATTTCGTCCCGATACATCATCATCGCGCAGCCAATTATTGTTGGTATCGTGCAATATGTATTCCGTTTGTAATTAAGTTACACCTGCGATAAAATGCACGCTATACTGCCGTGCCGCAAATAAACGACCCTTCGTGAACGCGACGCCGATAATATATCAGCGCCAAATCGCAAGCGTGTGCGCGAATCGCCAATTAGCGATTGTTGCACGCCGAAAAAGACGTCACGATGAATCGTGCAAAGGACCACGTACATATATGCATCAAGATATCCGTCTTGGAAAAGAAAAAAAACGCGCAGTTTATCAAGCGGCCGTTTCAGGTTGCACACAAGCGTACTAGTTATAAGTATGGTAAGCCTTGAACTTCCTGCTATTGATAAATCAGACCGCTTACGATTCTGATTGCCGCTCGAACACCAATTAGTGATTATTATTAGGTGCTTGAAAAAGCTGCACGAATTTTATTGAGTGAATTATTTCTGAATTTATAAAACAGACACGACAAGACGACTGGCGCCTTAATTTGAGTTTTGATATCTTTACTTCGCGTTAACGATCGTGCATAGATACCAATATATTCGGCGGTAGATTATGCTAATTAATTGCCACGCGCTACCGCCTTCTGCTTACAATCGCTTTCTCAGCGGGTGATCGTCACAATCGCATTCAGAGAGCATTCTATTTTCAGATCGTATTATTTTGATCTTTATGGTCCTTCTTCACAATCTTTTTTTTTCTTTTTTTTTTTTTACTAGAGAGTAAATCTATCATCGTAAACATTTCTTTTAGTGGATTAAAGAAAAATGTGATTATCGCCGAATAAATGTGACAAAACTGTCAGTTAAATTAATTGGAAGTGCTTTATTCGGTGTCTTAAGCTCAAAATAAATTGTCTGACCAACGATTTTACTCAATTCTGTGATATTTCTCGCAGTAATAAAAAACTATAATATGGATTGAGATGGTCATAGATTTGAGAAACTTGCCGTAGATTTTTTTTCACTTGTAAAAGACTGTCCGGCTGACATTGGATTCGCGTTCTGTTTCATAAAATTTTTCATTCATCATTTGTAAACGAGAAATCAAGGTAATCCACCAACCTGTCATTTTCAATGTGTTAGATTTTAAATGTGTGTGTGTGTGTGTGGATTTGTGTATAGGTTGGTGAATGTATATTACTACCAACACACACACACATTTTCGTGATTCGCCTGCGTATATCTGTTCTTTACTGATATACATTATTATGTGCTAAAGACATACATCACGTTGTACAACGCGCGTACAATGAAGACAAGGAAATATTATTCACTGGAGTAAATAATGACGCGACATCAAAAAAAAGATTAATGATAGTTTGTGCTCGAACAAATAAATTTACATGCAAATTTAACAAAAAATTCGCATTTATCATAAAATATAAACGCGTTAGAGATATTAGAATATTTTTGACCGTTAAAAGAAATCTTTAAACTGAAATCTGTAAAACAAAATCATTTTTAAAATATGAACTCGCTTCGTAATTTTATTGAACAAGAATCGATTTAAAGTTTTGGAAAATATATTATTCAGGGTCAATGTGATAAGAGTGGATCACCCTTTGTATATAATATCGCATTTTACTATCGTATGCCAAAAGAACGTGAAAGAGGGAATCGTCGAAGAGAAGCATTATGCAAATATACCCGACCCATCGTCGCTGTGCTTCTTTAACAGTATTGAAAAAGCATCCACAGTGGTTCCAAAAGAAATTCGACTACGGTTGTGTCCGCCTCGTGTCGGGGTGTAAGTACCGGTTAGCCTTGCAAAAAATGCAGATCGGCGCGCCTCTTGCAATGACAATTCGAATTATGCGGAACACAACGCCAGTCACATCGAAACTGGACCGGCTACGTCGCAACATCCCTCGATGTTAATACTCTTTCGACAAACATAAACATTTGCGGCCAGAAAGACAAGCTGACATTTCTCGTTGTGGCGTATCTTCACATCAAAGTATGCGTTTCCTTAAAAGGTATTTTATCCAAAAGAACGCAGGAAATCTCGGATTTAATCAGCGTTATCTGAACAGATCAGTTGCTTCATAACAGCATTGTTAGAAATCGAAAGTTTTTATTATTTAAGTAATTATTATTTAAGATAAACTTCTTGGTCTATTAAATTTTTGTATCGCAAGAACATATCTAACAAAATTTTAATAAATTTGAAGGTTTTACATTTAACGAATCTTCTTGTCAATCAGTTATTCTTGTGTTGGAATGATACACGGAATGATTAATGCATATCGATACTATCAGCATAATCGAGTTGTGAATATTCGATGAAATAACGCTCGCTTCTCAAGCTCATGTATTAGCATATTATTATACACAAACAAGATATTATTTCATTCGAATACTGTGAACCATGTTCGTTATTATTGCCGTGGTTGCGATCTTAATATAGACCTATAATCGAATTTCAACCGAACTGCTTACGTGATACGGCGTCGTTGCACGAACATGGGCGTATAATGTAATGGAAAAGTGTTGCGGAAGCACGCGCGGAACCGCTTTTTGTGCGCGAGACAAAAACGATTTTAAGTTGGCGCCTCCATTTAGAGCGACCTTGCTGCGCGCTTCCCAATCGTCGCGACAAACTCATTCTTATTTATCACCGATGTTTATCGAAACGACAAGGTCGTCGCGAAGCATCCTGCCACTTTTTTTTCTGTACTCGTCAATTTTATTAACTGCTCGTGCAAATATGTTGCCGAATGAAAGGCTTTCATGATGCGAATGTTAGCCCCGCGTCTATTACACTCTTCGATCTTCGACTGACAAGTTGCAATTATCTACACATTCTATAACTCGATAAAAGTTATTTACGGAAGTCAGATATCTTCTCACATATAACTTTATTTGTTAAATGTGTATAATAAAATCGACAATTTTTTAACTTCAACGATCTTTCTCTTGATATATTATCGTAATGGGAAATGGCCGATGTGAGGCAAAAAACCAGATCTTCGGGTCGATG